>JBBPKN010001287.1:0-18426 GCA_038089275.1 Pulveroboletus cf. rosaemariae | reverse complement strand
GGCAATGCGGCAAGTGTCCTCTCCTTTTTCTCTCCACACACTCACCCCGTCACAGTCACTCGAGGGTCGTCTCACAAACCTCCTTGGCTATGCCGACGTCCTTTCCCTCAATGCCTCCCTGGGAACCAAAACCAAACGTGCATTCGACGCGTCTCTGTCCTTCCCCATCACGCCCGCCATGTCGTCGCACGCCTTTCTCAGTGTAGTCGGCACCGAACGAGAGCTCGGCGTACAGGGCGGTGGCGGCAGAGAGGAACGCATGGCCCTCAAAACTGGCCTCAGAAAATGTGCCCTTGGCATTCCCATCCCAGGCAATGAGGTAGCCGCGGAGGTTGCTTGGAGGTGTATCGGTTCTCTCAGCGACGATGCTGGCATCAGGTATTACCGATCCACGTCTCTTACTCCCATCCATGTTCACCCACCATCAGTATTCGACATTCTGCCGGTCCTGCTGCCAAGGCATCTCTCTCTCACACCTATACCCGTGACACTCTCAACGACTCCATCATGCCCACCTCTGGCTCCTTACTCCGAGTCATCAACGAGCTTGCACTTTCTGGTAAAGTTGATTCCTTCGTCCAACTCCCGTTTTCTGGCCCAGGTCGAAACCTCCTTGGAGAGGGCAACAATGCGCTTTGGAAGACAGAGGCCTACGCTAAGAAAGGATGGTCATTGGCAAAGGGACTGGTTAGTCATCTCTATCACATGTCCTGTCGCACACGACCAATTCGTGTACAGACTCTCTCTCTAACAGGACGTGCAGGCGTTCTCCGACTCCTAGCGGGCGACCGGAGTACCATCCACTATTCGGATAAGTTCCAGCTTGGTGGGCCGCTCAGTGTGAGGGCCTTCGGACCTGCTGGCATGGGTGGCCATGAGGCGTGTAAGATAGTTGAACCTCCAATACCAACGGCGCTGATTTAGACGCTTGCAGCGACATCTGTGGGCGGAGACCTCTATTACTCTCTCGGACTATCAATACTGGGTGACATTCCCAGACGACCCCAGTGGCCTACCAAGTTTCATGCATGGGTCAATGCGGGAAAACTACAGGGCATCGACAGATGTGCGCATTCTCTCTCTCCCGCTCTATCCATGATGCTTACTCCATTCTTTACTCGCTCATCTCACCGTTTTCGATGACCTCAGCACTCATCGTCCAATCCGTCCATACAGCAATCACACACCCCTCTATTAGCGTTGGTCTAGGTCTCGTATACCGTTTTGACCCCATTCGGGTTGAGGTCAACTTGGGAGTTCCTCTTGTCGCTGCCAAGGGAGAGGTATTGAAGCGGGGACCACAGGTAGGAGTCGGACTCGAGTTCCTGTAGCATGCGTTGAACGTCTGCAATGCTGGATTGAAAACCCACGGGTCTGATTTGAGCAAGGCCGAACAAGTCCAATTTGGATGTCAGTCTCTTTTACTCTAATAATTAATGTCATCTTTAGATCCCTACTCTGTTCTGCCATCTGCTATCAGATCCAGCATGGGTCTACAGCAAGAAGAATGGCACACCGTGGCACTAAACCATGGAGTCCGTGGTACAGAGATACTTCGATGCAGAACATGTTGTCGGAGCTCATTCCGAGTTTCGTGATACGTTGACATGGTCGTGGCCAGTCGTGATAGCTTCATCAACTGGGTCCGTTACTCCGACGTTGTTCCCTTGTGGGACCTGTGCAGTCGCTTGGTCGACGTCCAGGTCAGATCGCGGACGGTCGCTCAGAGCCTCCCTTTTCTGGTACTAGCAGTCCTTGACACTACGGTTCAGCAAGACCGCCTCATTCTGAATAGGTTACACTGTGTCAACCAAAATCAATTCATAACCCATCAATACATTTCCTAAGTTCAGCTGCCTTTGTTTTAAATAACTCTATCTGCCGTCGCCCATCGGTTAGAAGTCTGTCATAACTGAGGCTAATCTCTTGTCGTATCCATTGTTCCAATGACATTACTCTCTCTTGATGTGTCAGAAGCTGGGAATTCACAATCATAGGCTGCCCAGCAGGTGACAATGACACAACTGGATCTGGATGGTTCAGGATAGTGTCGGACGAGGGCTTGCGTGGCGCACTGGGACCAGGTAGAGACATAGGTTCACTAGGTAATGAATGCATCGAACCATTCATGTGTACAGAGCCGTTGTCTTGACCTGATTCGCTGCTAAGCGGTGGTTCAGCGACGGTACGAGGTATAGAAGCATCTGTGGGCGAGACAACAACATGTAGAGAAGCATCAAGAGCAGTCGTCCCACTCTGTTCGCGGGAGACTGTTCGGCTCTGCGATGGAGAGCGCTGCGACACCGGAGCTGATGCCTTGACGGATTTACCACGAGTTGCTCTAGCCTTGCGTCGGGACTTGGAGTGTGCAGTCGAGGTTGTGGACCGAGTCTTTTCTCGTTTGGCTCGCGAGGCCGGCGGGTCCGTGACGCGGACGACCGTCGATTCATCTTCAGATGGCTGTTCTGCTTCGACCTCAGGCAGCGATTCCTTCACTTGTAAGCTAGGCTGGACAGGTTTTGAGCGCGTATGTTTCAATGAGAACGCAAAGAAAGGGCAAGCAGTCCCAGATTTACTGTCCCGTCTACGGTGTTCCTGACTGTGGGAGGACTGAGGAAAGTTGTTTGCATGGGAAGGTATGAGCCATACAGCGGACCGTCCTCCTTCTCCCAACCACCCAGCGAAAGCTTGCAATACAGACAGGTCACTGTGTCATCTCCGGCAGCCTGCGGCGTGTACACGAAACCGGCTTGCGCCATCTGGATGACCGTTGAATGTAAGAAAAAATACCACCACCATGATCTACCTTGATGGACGTCGCGCCATGACCCGGTTCTTTGTCGTGAGGCCACCAACCCTCGCCAAACGTTTCCAATCGGGCCTTCTCCATTGATTTGCTGGAGGGTAGACGCGTTTTGTGCTCAAATACGAAGCTAGGGCCCAGAATGAGTATTCAAGACATGGACTTTGGAGTTATCGCACCGCCCCTCGTCATCGATGTCCTCGGTCAGACCACACCGAATTATAGCCCACGCGCAGGAGTTCTTGCACTTGGTGTAGTGGATCTCGAACGGGTCGTCGTCTGCATCCCAGTCGCTGAGTTCCTTTCCGCACAGAAAGCAGGTGACACTGTCTCGGTCGTCCCAGCTAGGACTGAAGAAGAAGCCTGCCTCGGCAAGGGTGTTGGCATTTGCCTTGGCGTCGGGAGGGTGAGGCCACTTGACAGAGGCCGTCGAGGAGGACGGCTTGCTCGGATAGCGTTTGACCCGCCTTGTCTTCTGAAAGGAGTCTATCCGCGCCTGGAGGGACTGCATTGGACGCCTGCAAAGTTGCGTTGCGAACTGGTACGTCGGTGGTCACGTGCTGGCTGGAAGCAATGATCGAGAATGAACCGACCTTGGCTTAGAACTTGCATGCAGCGCACGTACGGTCGGAGAGCACTGCGAAGACGGTCGGGCGTACAGTCGCAGACAAGAGACCACTACGAACCCGCGGATCTGCCTCTCAGTGACCCGTCCTCCTCGCAGAAACGGCGCAAGGTCGTTGTCGAGATTGCCTCACCAATGGGGAAGAGTCCATATCTCGATGAACATGTGCAGAACCCATGTTCGTCTACTTCCGTACGTCTAATAAGCCCTAGCTCCTGAACCACACACATAGCACCTTCATCGTCGTTGTCCACACCCACCGCGCGAAAGGGCGACTTGCACTTGCAACTCCCACCCGGCTCTGGAAGTGTGTCTGGATCCCCAAGGACCCCAGAGAGGACCCCAGGAGACTTGAATTCTCTCGCCATGACCCCTTCCTCTCAATCACATACCGGTAGTCAACCTACGCGAGGGAGCATTGTCAAAAGGATGCTCGGTCGTTCCAGGACGGAGTCTTCACTTGCAGGTTCAGTATGTTTACTCATGTGCAACTCATATTGTAACTTGCATCACCAGCAACACCTTTGAGGGACGTCGCCACTTCGGATGTCCAAATGGCTCGTCAAGCGTCGTCTCACTCCTTGCCAACTACGTTTTCGGAGAGGGAAACCACACCAGGGGCTCCCAGTCAATCACCTCCAAAGCCCATTCCAACCCGAAATATTAGAACATACGCAGGATCGTCTCGCTCGTTTCTCGTGGCCCTCCCTGTCCCTGACGCAGATTCCATGAATGCCATTGAGGATGATCTAGAACACCACGAGTCCTACGCCGACTTGCGTTCCCGCTGGGGAATTGACCTATCTGAAGATGATCCACAACCTTACCAAGATGAACAAGCTATATTATCCACTCCCCTGAGGCGCAACCTATCAGAACATTCTCAGCCTTCCCTCCCCGCTGGCATGATGAATGACTTGAAGAGTATTACAGAGCTCAGAAGCAAGGGAGAGAGTAGGAGATTCTTCGATGAAGTGGGCTACCTATTTGAGGGTCTTGACGGCTCAAGTGCAATTAGTCTGCGGAGAGCGAGGTGTGTAGCTGTTTCTTGTTCCCGCGCGGCGGCCCTGATATGTGATCATAGTGCTTTTGAAGTTGTAAACAAACTCTGTGATGTCGATTTCAATCGTAGGGCGAAAACATCGGATTTTTACGTTCGCACTTGGGATAAATTCTACGCAGCACGAGCTGGGACGAGTGACAAGGTATGTCTGTGTTTACATTCTCGCCTATTAGCTCGTACAGTTCAGCAGATTTTCGACGCTACTATAACGTTCTTTGCTGCTCTAGCTGCGAAAGACCCTCATACGCTCATGGAAGTAGCTCAGCAAAAGGGGTTCATACCGACCCTCGTGGAAATCTTGGATTCCCTTGATCACAAAAGGGATGTCCTTGCTTTGGCCCTGGCAGGCTGCTCAGACAATGACTTCAACTCGCATGGTATTTTGCGGACAGAGATTGCCGCGGTCAGCTCGGTTTTTGAAATCGGAACTCATGCACAGAACTAAGATATACTTGAACAGCTCAGGTCACTTGCGAAATTAGTGTCAGAAGAGTCGCGCCTGTCTGCTGTGAACCAGGTCCGTCTCGGCTTAGGACTCCTTCTCTTGCGTAGTCTCATGAGGATGCAGCCCTCAGCACGCTTCTTTGTTTCGCATTCACTTGCTACCTTGCCTCCGTCCCTCTTGACAGACCAGTACCTACCATCGTTACTCGTAAAATTGAGGACTGAACTTTCCCTCTTGGAACCACGCATCACTGCATATGAGTCTGGTCTTCCCTTGTTCCCGCCAACCGGCAGTCGAAGCGACGTACCATCCCTTTATCATATTGAAGCCTGCCTCCGCCTCTTAGACTCGTATCTCCTTGGGCATTGGTCCTCAGCCAATTCAGCTGGGGACGGCTCTTCAAGTAGGCTATCACAAATAAGCGGATTCACGTCGGAGATATTATTGCTTTGCGTTGCCTCCTCTCGTCTCCTAGAGGGGAGTGACGAAGAGATGGAGATAGGTACGTACGTTATTCAGGATTTCCATTATAGCCGCCTTCATTATTGGTTCACCAGCCAGAAGATGTTTATGCGGCGCTATGCGAGTGCTCACCCTCTTATCACATGACGATCCATGGTGGTGTGATGCAGCCTTGGATATACCCCATGCACTTCCGTTCGCCACCATGACTGTGATGCGGTCCCAAGCAAGGTGGCTGGGTTCGTGGAACACAGCGTCTCAGAACGTTTCAATCGAAGCCTTCGATCTCCTCTGTCTTGCTCTAGGAATGGTCATGAACTGGGCAACTTCAAGCCCCAGAACGGCGGTTGATTCCAGAATCAAATGTAAGGATTTCGCTTTCGATGCAGACACGAGCACTCATATGGGTTCTTAGCGATCAATCCCGTGTGTCCCGGTTCCCGCCTCTGTGCCCGCACTTGTCGATGCCCAGATCAAACACCAATCCTGGAGTGCTTCACCATGTTGCACGTTCAACACTCCAACAGTCGTCAAGACGAACCTCCTGAATGTGCTTTTTTGAGGGGATATACTGCGATTCTTCTGGGACTGCTCATCAAGGGTGATCCCCTCAACCAGACCATCGTCATCTCATCATTGCCGGGCGCGTCGCCGTCCGACAGGATAAAATCCTTGATTACTCACTGCCACTCATTTTTGGATCTTTATAACGACACGGTGCTCCCGACTTCTTCCCACTCCCCACGTTCTACTCCTGAAACAGTCATCCATGAGGCCAGTGGTCGCCAGAAGGCGACATGGGACGAGAGGGGTGAAGAAATTGCTCAAAGTATAATTACATTTCTAGGGGCACTATGTGATACTTGACACACTACGGGAGATCAACCTCCTCTACCTGCATCGTGTCGTTCTCGTCCTCAAGGTCTGTGAGGCTCTGCTCGATAGCCTTGATGTAGGCATTCATTTTCCACATCTCGCCGATCTTGATGTTGGCGTGATCAAACGCCAGAGCCAGGGTGGGATCTCCGGGACTGTATTCCGTTGTCACGGATGGAGGTATGTTTGGATACCTCGCTGAAAAATGGGTAAGAAGGGTATTGCGAGTCTTCATTCTACAGACCGGTGAGTGTGGCTACACTTCACTGCGGAGAAGCATCCATACCTCCTCCCGATGTCGATCGCCTGACCTACGGTACTGTGCATCTTGGCCGTGGCCATCTCCGCTTGGTCATCAGCCATGGTGGACTCGTGAATAAGGAGAGTTGCGTTTTCTCCCGCCTGCACCAATTTCTGTGTAGGGATAGTGTCTCCCGAATATCTACGGGACAGTCAGCGTTGGATATATCGAAGGAGTTGTGCACATGTCTACACGATGCTCCACCCGTCCATATGTTTGATGATCGCTCCATGACAAGTCGTGCGGTGTGTTACATCCACACTTCGGAAACTTTCTAGGCCAAGTGAAGCACACATGTCATTGTGGGCTAAAATGGAACTGAGAGCCCAGTTGAGAGAAGTGCAAATATGTCCAAGGGAACGCGCACCTGCGCGCAACTTCTTGCATCCGGGGAGAGGATAAATTGTTTTTCCAGTGGATTGCATCCACTGAGATCAGGGTGACGAGACTCTTGGAGGAAGATAAGAGTCCGAGTTCCTCTAGGGCTGCATATTCATGCAAATACATAAGCACGTTGTCGTTACCCACGACGTATAGTGGTGTATCGCAGGGTGGGTCTAGCTACAAGTCATTCGATCAGTGAACTAGGAGATATCCTGAAAGCAGTGGCACCTACTCGTTGTCGCATCGCCAAGATCTTTGTCAGTCCGATGTGGTGGTCGCCGTGCATGTGACTAATGAAGATGCACTTTAGCTCACGAAGGACGTGCCATACGTTTGGGGTTGATGTGAGGCCATCTCCAAACTTTCGCGCCAGTTGACCCCATGTACCTTCTCCAGCGTCAAGTAAAGCATAGCCGTAACTAGGAATGTGAATAAGTATCGCAGAAACTGAAGAATATGTGAGTATGAAAGTCGGGTAACGGGAACTCTGCAATTACCATTTCTATATTTACTGGGCATTGCACTATTTGTCCCTAGTGGACATATTGTAACGTCTCCACCGCATATTTCCTCCGATTCAGTGCGGGCGACGTACGATTGAGCATCCGCAAAGGTATTACGGGTGGACTCTGGTAAAACCAATGGAGACTTGGAAGATACTGCAGGATGGAAAAGATCGCCCTTTCCAGCATCTAGATCTAGACGAGGTGGACACGGCGGATGCAAGCTAATTAACATATTTTTTTGCATAGCCATGACACGAGCGGGCAGTCCAGGAATATCTTCATGGTCATGTCAATTGTGCTTGAGTACAAGAAGGTACTTAGAAACGCACCACTTATCATCTGGTCAGCAGTGCACGAATACTTTTGTATCGGAAATATATTGGAATCTAGCTGACTGAGTCGAAGTTGACTGTATGCGGCGCTCGTGAACGTCATTAGATTCGGGAGATACCTGCGTGAAGCGACGATGTGCTTGCGTATAATCAGGGGCACATGGTTTTAGACAGAAAGTCTAGAGACATACATGCACCTCGGGTCCAAAATCGTCCATGAGTGTCCTATAACGCTCATCTTCAATGACTCCATCCCCACACAGATGGAATATTGCTCGGACTGTATGTTGTTTGGAATTCTCCGCGTGTTTCCACAAGTATTTGGCGAAATGCTCGGAATCAACAAGACTTGAACGCAAGGCGGGGATATGGGCCAATGTTGGTGTATCGAAGAGCAATACTACCTACAAAAGTCAACTACACTGGCTGAGAGAAGTATGAGTCCTTACTCACCGCTGGAGTAAGACTCTCTCCAATACAATCTTCTGGTTTTATTTCACGATTAACAACGTTGCCATTGTTATCTTTAGTTTGTACAGTCACACACTCTCCCTTGACTAGTCTCGCGCGCAGTGGACCGGGAGGCAGACCCAGCTCGACTGCCTTTTTCCCGTCGAATTTTCCGCGTACACGGGGCCCTACGATAGCATACGCGACCGTCGACTTGAGAGTGGGATCAGAACAGCCTATGAGAATCCGATCAGGGACTGGCAACGGTTTATTAAACTTTGGTGGGAAGGGAACGCGTGTAAAAGTCGATGAGGCGTCTGTCTTCGTGCTGACGCTCTTGCTCTTCACTCTCTGCGTGTCTTGGTATCTTCCCTGGCTGTTCTGGTCCAGATCGGCCGATGACAGGTGAGATGCAGGAAACATGGATTGTATCATGAGTCGCCTCCATGCTTGGGCGACCTCCCCACTCAATGAAGTAGGATTAAAATCAGGTGCTGATGCAGCCTTGCGCAAAAATTCCGTTGTAGTCACGATATCACCTGAGAGTAGAACCGTGCTATACTGACTTGACTGTCGCTTGGATGATCGTTCGGGTGAGTGTTCGCGTTTCCGCTTTATCGAGGCCGCAGTTTCACTTTGAGGGTTCACAATAGATAAAGGTGATTCTTGGGGGACAACGGGGAGCGCAAAAACAGATATATTGTCGTCTTTGTACACGGGCCGATCCTCGATTTCTTCACACGGCGGGACGAGTGGGACTTCGACAGGAGTGACCATGAGGTTGTCACTTGGATATGTTTTGAATATGTTTGTTTGCTACATGATAAGCACGCAGAAAATCGGCATGGCTCACCGGTAAGTGTACTTGCGCATCGAAGCTATTAAATGCAAGAGCCCGGACGGACCGGTGATCTGCATCTGGGATTGACCGGCATCGGCCAAGGTCATGAACAGTCCTTGGGGGCAGAGAAGTGAGTCACACCGAGAACTGATGGAACGGACGAGACTCTACCAGGAAGACCGCTGGCGCGTTGAGTGCCCGCTGACGTGAGGAATAGTGCGCGTGTTTTCTTCCAGTTCTGCCGACTCTGCAGAAAGGCTCTGGTGGTGTTCTCACCGACGTTAAATATATACTTTGCAGAATCGAATGTGATCACCACCGTAGGTTCAGTGTCGGAGGACGCTGTGCTCAGGACGGACGCATTCCAGAGCATTGAGGAGACAGCGGAGGAACGATGAAAAGGACGAGGGCGAGGAATTAATAAACGAGGTATGTTACAGGAATTGTGAGGGCATAGCAAGTTAGCCAGCCTTGCTTGACTGAGCTTTGAGGAGGAACGGTGCTCGCAGATGTGTCTGATGGTGTCCGGGAGGAGGTCACTCCTTGGACAGGTCACGTGGCAAAGGAGGTTATATGGATTCAAACAGCTTGTGCAAGACGACCGCCCGTTCCTTGGCTAACAACATACACTGTTCCAACGATCCCGCACCCTGGGACGTCAATATCCCTCCCTCGCCATCATCGTTCTCGCCCACTGTCCCTCGTTCAACGCTGACTACTCCTCCATCAGTGCCGAGGATGACGCTGATTGCAGACGTGAGCAATGGCTCCTCAAAGGACGTAGGATCTACGAGAAGCGTGGGCGTACTGAGTCTATGTTAGTGGTAAGCGGCTTGGACAGAAAATGGCAAGCAACCTTCCGCCGACACAGCC
This sequence comes from Pulveroboletus cf. rosaemariae, assembly GCA_038089275.1. Lineage (NCBI taxonomy): Eukaryota > Fungi > Basidiomycota > Agaricomycetes > Boletales > Boletaceae > Pulveroboletus > Pulveroboletus cf. rosaemariae. The sequence continues at coordinate 8,465 of JBBPKN010001287.1, read as the reverse complement.
GAAGCTGAGACCGACTACCCTGCGGTTCTTATTGAGGGAAAGGGGGACACGAATGGTACGACTGCATGAAGTGATTGACGTGTCTGAGTCAAATCTCGCCTGGGGTAATGTTGCTAGTATCATTGCCGGCATTGCGTTAGCCAGTCGCAGTTGCGTCAGCAAGGAGCACGCGTACGCACTGTTTTCCAACGCCGCCATCATCGCTACGAGTGCTGCATCGAATGCGTTACCATCATAATTGAGGCAGGTCGCATCGATATAGAGACACCATACTGCTTGGCCGGGCGATATACAGAGTGTGCTCGGTGGTAATATGTCCGATCTAGACATAACAGGTCAATGAGGTGGTCAACTACCTAAGGAAACAACTGAGACAAACCTGACGAGCGCATCGTGCAATCTCTCGGAGAGCACCTGTGCCTCCTCTGACGGTGGACCAGGTTTGAACTTGGGCGAACACATCGCCGGGAGATCAATGTTGGGGACTATTTTCGGCCCGTCGAGTGTCAGGCGAGACGGTTGAATTGGACCATCGCGTCGAAAGACTCACCTGCGAACCCGAGGCAAGGCGCATCCAACTCTGGCTCTGCAATCTCAGCCTTGACACCACAAACGATGATGGTATTTCCCATTCGTACGAGGGCAGAACCATCGGCTGTGGATATGGATCCTGCGATGATGATCAAAGGTTAGCCAAGATGTGGAATGCGGTTCGCCATGTGGGCTACGACGCGTCCAAAAGAACCGTGCGCCAATGGGAGGGTCGTCCGTCCATGGAACACCTTGCGGCGAAGACACTCTGGGAGCGACTAAACGGGATGGCACAAGGAAGAAAAACACACCGACATTGACAAACACGTCTCGCCACTCGCGTGGTTCGCGGCCATCAGGTCTGACGCCCTCCGCGAGGAACCGCTCGAGATAGGCGTGCGGATGGAGTCGTTGAAAGACCTGGGCGCGCAACGCATCCGACTGAGGGGAAGGGACCGACATGATCAGGAGGAGCTTTAGCGAGGTGGCAGTGAACAGATATATGGCGATCGGATTTCGGGTTCAGCTATCACGCGCTCCGCATTTCGACGTGTACGACGTTCATCAGCATGTCCGCCCACCAGAAGGCGCGCGTTGACGAGGATGAGGACCTCGAAGACCTCGATGGTCGGTCTCCTCTTGACCCTCGCGTTCACCGACGCTCATCTCGTCGCCAGATGTCCTCGATCAGTTCTCTCCTCCGGTCCAGCAAATTTCCCCTCCGCCTCAGCCTACCTCTGCGAGTGCGTCTACGTCGTCAAAAAAAGTGGACGAGAACAAGGCTCAGACGAACGAATTTGAGGTTGAGCTCGCGAAGCAGATGGAGGACTTGCTCAAGGAACTCAAATCTGAACAACGGGCGAGTTTGGAGGGTACTGGTGAGGCTACGCAGCAAGAACAGCTTGCAGCTGCTTGGGAAGCTATGCTCGTCGAGGGCATGAACGAGATGTCAGGTCCGTCTGAACCGCACACATCTGTGCGTGCTTCGTCTCCAAGGCAGAAAGAAGTCAATTTCCAGTCACGTATCCGCGAAACCATGAATAAACTCAGAGAGAGTGAGTCGGGTCTCAAGCCATCCGATTCGTCTACGAGCGGTGGTGGCGATACCTTTGAATCATTGCTATCTCAGTTACAGGGCTTGAACCTTTCTGGTGATGAGGGGGAGAGTGAGGAACAGCTGCAGAGCTATTTAGAAGCGATGATGGGTCAACTTATGAGCAAGGATGTGTTGTATGAACCGCTGAAGGAATTGCACGACAAGGCGAGTACATTTTCTTCGTCTCACCAGCCTGATAAAGAGCGAGAATCTCTTAGTTTCCCGGGTATCTCGCTGAGCACAGTGACACCATATCGCCTGAAGACAAGATGTGTTTCGAGGCACAAATATCATGCATTAACAGGTTGATTGATGAATTCGAGGCGAAGTCGTATCATGACGAGGACGAAAAGGCTCGCGGAAAGATTGTCGAGCTCATGAGCGAGGTATGCGTGGTTCCCCGGATCGCCAGTGTACGGGTATTCAGGTTGATGTGGGCGCACAGCTGCAAACGCACGGATCGCCACCAGAGGAGATCATGGGTCCCCTTCCGCCTGGTTTCAATATGGGAGCAGATGGACTGCCTAAGATTCCCGAGGAATGTAACATTAATTAGGTGCACTCATAGAAAGTCACGTGATAAAGTGAACCACCAAACGTTGGATAATTCAAAGTCATGCTCTTGAGATGAACATGCCTCCGCGACGTCCACGAGGATCTGCCTTTGTGAGCGACGCTGACGACACCCGCAGCGACACCGACAACGGTGGTGCACATCGTCAGCCGTTTCGCCCTCTCCAACCTCACAGAGCCTCTCGCTCACCCAATAGGGTCCTCACACCCTCCAAATCTACCCCTCCTCGCGAGATTATCCTAACGCCCCGCGCAACGCCCAAACCCCTCAAACGCAAAGCCTCTTCGCGCCTCAAGCGTTCAGCGACCAAGGTTAAGAGCGAGCCCCCCGAAATTGACCTGTCCGCGGTTCGCCCGCCCTCGCCCTCGGACGATCCGTTGCTTCTCTCGGGAACACGCTCGGCAAGGAGCCCATTGTTGCGTGCACGTTTTACTCCTGAGTTTTCCTCCTCCCCGCTTGATTCAAAATGTGTCGGTCCCCCAGTCGCGTTGGTAGCGCGTCTTTCAGGAAGGCGACTCGGTGCCCCACGTGATTCGCCAGGTGAGGTTGCCCGTGCGCTCCCTTTGTTTTATGCACCACGCACAGTCGAGCGGACTAGCGGGGCTTGGAGCGACTCGGATGACGATGAGTTCAACCTCACGGCCGACTATACTGGCAAGTACAGGATTCTCAAGGTCCCCACCAAGTCAGACCCCGACCCGCCAAAGGGCGAGGCGAGTGAGCGCGCGGAACCGTGGGGACGGCCGGTTAGTCCGTTCCCGTATACCCAGATTCTGGAGCGTTCGCTGCCGCTGTCGGGCTTCACAGAGGAGGGCGGTGGGCAAGATGATGTTTCTGATTCAATGATGCCTTGCGAAGACCCGGAAATGTGGGAGGTTGCGACGGAGCCACCGCCATCAGACATAGAACCTTCGTCGCCACAATCGAGCCCGGGGAATGAGTTCGCCGACCTGGATGATAGTTTCCACGTATTCGATGCGGTTGCAGAATCCACACAGGTTCACCTACCGGGTGAGCCACAGGTTGTTCCAGATTCGGATCAGACGATTTTGGAGGAACAGGAGGAAGAAGAACAGATTGACCGTGAACTCTCGGTTGCCATCGATGATGGTCCCGATGTCCCTCTCACTTTTTCCAAGGCCGAAAAGCCCATTAGACCTATGGTGGATGAGTCTTCGGACGAGGAAGACGATGTAGAGGGAGAGGACATTGTCAAGGTCACTAGCGAAGATCCCAAGGCAGCTGCTCGTGCAGTTGCGATCTTGAGAATGGTAACTAAATATGGTCATACATGTATGGCCATTCCGATTAATCTCTTTGTAGCACGATTATGACTGTGTTCTTGCTGCTCAGAGGAAGAAGCGGTCCAGTCGATCTGCCAAGTCGATGCGCAAACGTCGCAAGACCATCGAGAATGCTGGGATTTCCAAGTCTTATATAGGGTCGGAGGGTCGATGGTGGCAGATACCCCAGGATGGCGAAATCTCACCAGGATCACGCAGTCTTCCGCTCCTTGAGCCTTGGCGAGATGCAGAAGATTATAGTGCCTCGTTTACATTGTCGCCTTTGAAGGTGATGACAACACGCTCCGAATCTCTTCTGCCCCCTCCATCGGGAGAGTGGACTCGTGACTGCTGGAAGTGCTTGGACAAGTGCCTCGTCGCTGAGCGACTTGCTGTTGCAGCAGCACGCGGTCCCAGTCCTGATTTATTCGCAGATATAGGAGATATATCGAAAGACGCAGTTTTGGATCGTTTTGCAAATCAACTCGGTGGTGAATCTATTCTCGCTGGTCTTGGCCCCGATTGGTCCAGGTGAGCCCAGGTGACGCCTAGTTTTGTGCCTCGAAGCTCACACACGCCTCCAGGAACAATTTACTTATGAGGTTGGACGTTCTCATCAAGAGACAGCAATCGCGACGTGCGACACGTGCGCCGACGTGTACGCGACCAGACTCGCTTGGTGTGACTGAGCCTTGTTATGGCGGACTCTTGCAGAAAGCCATGGCACTCTCGCGAACGGCGGAACGGTACACGACTTCTGAGTCAATAGCGTCGGACACCACCGTCGTGTTTGAACGACATGACACGGAGAAGATATTACCCGACCTGTTGAATCTCGACTCTAGCTGGCGGACGGTGTGCTTGTGCGATCCCATACGGACGCCTTCTAGGACACCTGAACCCAGACTACCACATCCGAAGGGTCAGGTTCACCTCCGACACGCGTCGCTGCCGCAGAAATCGATGATTCCAGTTCCTGTTCAACCGAAACGGTTGGTCGACCTACGGCATCTCTCGCCGGTTAAGGGCGATGGAAGGGGGTGGTGGCCAGCGACCAGACGAAGTAGTGGGAGTAGCGTTAGGGACTTGGTGAGGCAGTTTGAGAGCTTGCAGGACAAGTGATATATGTGCAGTATTTTAAAGAGTATGATTACATGTCGTATGTGTTTTGATTATGTTTTCTGGATCGCCCTGCGTGTCATAACCTTCGGAGAAATAAATCCTGAAATTGTTGCCCTACGACAGAGCGCTACCAAATTCACAAAAAAGGGGGCCAATAGGCTGGTCCCTGATCGAAAAAAAGAAGCTAGTGTAAATCAAACACGACATTCGATTAAGATATTTGAACGAACGTGGACTACCGAATACGTATACACTCGGAGAGAGAGGGGAGTCAGGACATGGATTTGTGTGAGAAAGTCAGGGTGGAGAATTAATGGGTAGCATCGGGAGCACTCTCTCTCGGGACTGCATCAGGCTGATCGTGCGTGCGTGCGTGCTGGTGTGGATGAGCGAACTTGTCAAAGACCGCGGCGAGACCGTGCTTGTCCTTTGACGTGGCCCTGACACCGGGGTCCCGTGACGTGGAACGGGGACGGATGTTACCCGCGCCGCCACGCCCAGTCGACTCGAATTCGCCGAGGTGGTGCGTGACGTGCTCGATATCGGGCTCGTGGACGACGGTGAAGTTTGCAGCGCCGCCTCTGCCGGTCGAGTGACTGTGTACGTGCGCGTGTTCAGGACGGTAAGTAAGGGGAGGATGACAAGACATGAGAAAGGTGGTACTGACATGCGTTCCTGATGCGCGTGCAGCTTCCGCTCCTCCTCGTCCAGGGTTTCTGGCACGACACCGCTTCCCGCATGGATGTTCCCTGCGCCGCCGCGTCCAGTGGAATGCATGACAATGGCCGGACCTCGGGAGCGAGAACGGGAGTCGGAAATGTTTCCGGCACCCCCACGGCCCGAGGAGTGCTGTACCGGATGGAGCTTTGTTTGAGGGCTGTGGCTCTGGAGAGGGAGGGGGAGTATGCTTACAACAGCGTGTCCCTCTGCGTGCTCACGAACGACCTTGGCCTGGTAGTCGGCCTCTGCCGCGTCATTCGCGATAGGGTGTGGGTCCCGGGAAGGGGAGCGTATGTTTCCGGCACCACCGCGTCCCACGGAAAAGACCTGGGTTGCTGAACGTCAGTATATGGGCTGGGGAGGTGTGCGGAGGGGCACGGACTCGGTCGGGGTGGACTGCAGGTTCGCGGCCACGGAAGGGCGACGGGTCATCCCGACTGTCAGTGGGACGGGCATCACGGGGTACAGATGAATGCCTGATGTTGCCTATTCCGCCTCTCCCCGAGGATTGCTGTGCGGAGAGAGGGTGAGGATGGGCAAGGGAGGGAGCGGAGGGGACTCACGAAGGCATCACGTCCCCTCGACACGGAGCGGCGCTCGTGGTCGGTCGGGGTGTCTGTCATGAGAGAAAGTCAGAAAGGCGCTCGGTGAGGGCGAGGAGGGTCCAATGATATAGGACAGAGTAGACGCTGAGTCTTATCTCGGCTGAGCGTTATCACTGGATGTCAAGGGGGGCTTATCTCCCAGCTTATCGCTCCACCCAGCGCCCTTAAATACACGGTGGACATGACACTTACTTGGCTTGCCCACCAATGTCTCTTCAGACACAGAGATCGTCTCTCCCCCCTCCGTCGACAGCGCGCGTGTCAGTCGTGCCCCAATCGCTGATATCTGCTGTGAAAAAGACCTGCGTGGTGATTTCTTCGTCTCTGAGAGAATGGCCATTGCTACCCTGTCGTCTGCATTTGCGGGCATGTTGGATTATATAGTACCCCCGATGGCGGTCTCCACTTGAACGTGCGTGATATTTCCCCCCCCATGACGAATAAGTACTGAGCCACTCTGCCAGCCGACGTTCCTGAGATTTGGGGGTCGTCCGGTCACGGATCTACTCAATATCCTTCAAAGGTTCGCCCAATATCGGTAGCACAGCTCATCCAGCCGTCCATCGACCCACCACAGGTGACGACACCCTGCCCCTCGTACCATCGTGACTGTGGTGACTGCCGTCCTTTTGTCGTAACTGTCCAAGTGATGGAACGGACCGCCGCTCCTCGGGTGGGTCATCCCCTCGCATCCGCACTCCGCTCACGTCAGGCGTACGAGAAACAGCGCCCTTTCGTTATCTAATGACCACCCTCTCATGGAGGAACGTTTGTCCTTCGGGGTGTGTAAACTTTCTTTCGCCAGACCCGTCCGTGGATACTGCGGACTTTGCGGTCTCATTTCTGCAGCCCTTGGGTTCATCGGCAGCAACACTCGCTAGCAGCATGTCCACGGACCGAGTGCAGTGGCATAGGTACCATGGTGGACGTCGAGGCCAGGCACGACGCCAAAAGATCTAGTTCCGGGTTCATTGGGGATGAACCCTGTTTCGTGTGTGCATTCAATATTACATTTAAGCGTTCAAACATGGTGCTATACCAAACGTGCACCTTTCTCGGACTACATCACGCCATATGCCATGCACAGGTCATCCAATGTAAACTTTAACCATAGCATGGAGCGACCTACGCCATTGGCGGTCTGCTCGAGTCTACATTCAAAGCCCCCACAGCCCGAACAACGTGATATGCCTCGCTGTCGACGTCAAGCAATAGCCGTCTGGTCACGCGGTAGGTCCAAGTCACTGCTTTGGAGTCGGGTTCCTAGGCAGGTAGAGGTCAGACAAATGAACGGACGAAGTTCGGAATAGAACAAAGATGAATCAGATAGGAGCGAAAGACGTAATGTTTGGTTGTCAACACCTTAGTTTCAGTGTGAACTATGCTTGATTTTGATGCTTCATCATGCAATAGCCGGCAGAACCGCACAAACAAAAAGGTACTCACACTCCCCACTTCCCTCCAGGGACGGCACGAGTCATGAGTCATCGTTTAGGACTTCAGGGGGGAGGGATATCTGCCTGTGGTTAGACTTGGTGCCTGTCAGCATGGCCAGTAGGCGTCTTTGCTCGCCCCGCTCTTCAATCTCTCGTGTCTGTGGCCAGACCTATCTAGCGCGCGCAACAAGTTCATGAACCAGGTGAAGTAAGCCCTGGACTGGCGCAAATTTGATGCGAAAGATGGAACACACACTTTTCCCTATGTTCTCTAAAAATCCGGTAGTTGAGGTGGCGTGTAGTCCCGTCAATCGAGGGCTCCTGATGAGGTGTCCATGGAAACGAAATCAACTTTTTACGTCTAAACGAGCACGAGGACTGGCGAATTTACCAGGGCACGATACGGTTTTCATAACGGTGGCCATGGTGCGTGGAAATGCAATGTCGCACAAGGCTGTCCACGTCAGCCTGCAGCGAGCGAGGCCGAAGTTTCTCGTGTTGGGGGAAGTTGTCCCAAGCAGAGCCAACATGTCGAGCGGGAGTCGTTTTTCAATCAGTTTGCTTGTTGTTGAATATTTTGATTTGATTGTTTCTTTTGCTGTCGACAACGATGTCAGTTCAGAAAACGTCCTGGGCGGACGATGTAGACGAACTCGCGGAACCCGTCAGCGACTACGTCGATGAGAATGGGATACGCATAACGATCGAGTACGATCTCAATGATGAGGGAAAGAAAGTCAAAGTAACCAAGACTCTATTGCTGTGTTCGACTTACCGATCGTCTACAATAGATCACTCGCAAGATCAGGCGGACGCTTCAGAAATCGGTCGTCGAACACACAGTTGCCGAGCGTAAAAAATGGGCAAAGTTTGGCAAAGAAAAGGGAAACAAAGAGGGTCCCGATCGTGCTACTACAACGGTCGGCGAGAACGTCGTACTCAAATTGAGTGCTGGAAACAGAGTACGCCAATGCCTTCCCTACTCACGGACTTCCTTCCCTGAGATTTACCCGTGACTCAGTCTACAGAAAGCGAGCCAACTGCTGAACAAAATATCAAGACCGAGCTTGCGAAAGCAGGCGCTGGCAAGGTCGCCTG
>JBBPKN010001286.1:0-18434 GCA_038089275.1 Pulveroboletus cf. rosaemariae | reverse complement strand
ACAGAGTAACCTGGAGAGTCAGAGTGAGCCCAAAGGCTTGATCAGAGTGAGAATGACAACAAGAGGGTGTTTCTGTTGATCTTGTTGATATTCATACTGAGGTACAAGATACAAAACTACAGTACTTATACCTCAGTGAGGCAGAACTATCTAGGAGTGTAATAAAATGAGACAAGTGCAAACTCAGAAGTGAAGCAGATGTCTAGATATCTAGGAAATGAATGGAGATGTCAGAGAAGACAATGTCCAATCATGTCAGACTGAAACTAAAGGGTGACAGGATGAAATAGAGGAGGCAAGGAACAGGAATGGAACAGGAATAGTGACAATGCTGGTAACTGAGACTGGAATGGTAACAGGGTTATACCAGGATGGTCCAGAGATGACAAAGGGGAACTAGGGTAGTACTTAACTGGAGCAGAGATAGACTAGAAGCAGAACAGGGTGGAGTGGGAGCAGAAACCTGGGGGAGTGTACATGTGTAGCTGGGGGAGACTGGAATGGTGATGGGAGGCTGGAGTTGCCTGGAGGGGAGTCAGAGGGCTAGAGTAGCTTACTAGGTATGAAGATCAATTGTAGGCCAGGTTGGGATAAGGTTGAAGTTGGGTCAGAGGTCCAGGATAAGACAGTATCCCTGACCCTCAAGTTAGCCTATCTTTTTTATTGTGCATGTCCCTTATTGCTTTTAACCTTTCATGCCTCTCTGAACTGCTCTAATCTTCTAAGACTTTAGTTCCTGGTCTCAGATGCTTGAGATATATGTATTCTAGGCTTAACTTTTCTGACTTCCTAATCCTGGCATTCTTTCTGTTTACTACTTCAGATCCTTTAGAGCAGTTTCAACTCTCTCACACTAAGTAGCATCTGACATGCATTCTTTACACAAGGGCTGATGCTACTGCTAAATGAGATGAACCTATTCTAACCCTGACCCCATCTGAGGATGCTTCTTCTACTGAGTGAGCTTTTGAAGACTAGTGGCTCTAACTAGGTAAGTGAAAGGAAAGAATGAGTTTAATCAAGACTATGAAGGGACAAGCCCTAGCCAGGTCTTAAGGGAGAATCCCCAAAAGATTACTTATAAAAGTCCAAGGCTCAAGTAACAAAGACTGGAGAGCCAGCCCTCTACATTCTTGCCCTTATATATTGTCTACTAAGGTGCATGGACCATGCTGACTAAGTACATGAGCTACCTAATCTGGGAATGCCCCAAACCCTGGGCTAATAGATAAGACAACAATGAGGAAAAGGCATGATGTGGAAATAAAGAAATGCCAGCAAAGGGCAGGTGCAGATATGAGGAAAGAATGGAAGAGAAGGCCATAGCCTTGGAATAGAAGTGCAGGGTCAGAGGTGATGCATTCATGAGAATGGAGATCTCTACCACAGATACATCTAGATAAGATCCAGATCCAGATCAGATTAGATGAGATCCATGAAGATAAGATAAAGGGCAGTTCCTGGGAAGATCCAGGAAAGATTCATGTCAGGTAACTAACTGTCATATGACCACTGCTAAAAAAGGAGAATAATAAATACTCTTAAAGAATTGAAACCACAGACTAGGATTAAGCTGAAAAAAGGATATCTTGTGCATGATCACATGATGTCATGTGACTGGTTCTAGTGCAGAAAGTGTCACTTTGTAACAGCATCACCAGTTCTCATGGACCCTCCAATGCAATCTCAAGAATATAATTATCCACTCATGAGTGTCACTTCCTTCTGTCTCTTAGTTCCCTTCTGGCAGCTGACTCCAGTACTCTGACACTTTATTGTCATCTGATAATCCTTGATGGAAAATCAATCTATGTTACTCCAGAATATCTCTAACCACCTTCTTCTGCCTAGATCCTGCTGTTGTAGTCTATATACTCCTAGCTGTTTCTCTGGCCTCCTTTTCAACAGGTCACTCAATAATTATCATTAGGTTGTCACTACTTGCTTGCATTTGTTCTCTACTCCTAGGTGACTTATTTTTGACAGTTGGTTCTAATTCTTTAAGACCTTGTTTTTCAAGCATAACAAGTTTACTAATTCTGAGTTCCTTGTCTCTTCAACCTTCAATGCCATACCTTTAGACACTTCTGATTATTATGATTCTCTATTGGATTCCTAGTTCTGCTTAGGATTTAGAAGCCCCAATACTTCAATATCTCTCCACCTTTTTTTACTTCTTTCAAGTTCTCTTTTTTTTTCTTAGTTTTTGCCTCTTATGCTCAAGCTATCAGACTGTTATGGTGTCAGTTTCTCAATGACTTGTCCTAATCCCAAATGATGTGCCTTGAGAGGGTGCATTAGTTTTGGTATCAGATTCAGATTAAATAAAGAGAGGTCAATGTGGACTCAGGGTAGCAAAGCCTGAGGAGCCATGCATGATGTACCAGAGGTTAGGCCTATATTGAATGGCACTAGATGATATTGTTAAAACCTTATCCCAGTAGGAATATGCTGTTAAAACCAGTATGAATATATTGTTAAAACTTGTTCCTTTCTAAATGAAACTCTTGATGCTGAAGGATGGTCATAACTCTGGAGGGCTTCAGAGGAATCTAGGAAGGGTTTCAATGATCAAACAGGACTTGGCTTCACCTTATGTAATGTGCCCTTGCACTTTCCAGTGTCCTGATTTACATAGAAGTTGGCAGTAAGTAAGAAGACTATTTTTGTGCTCAACAGGAGGGATAGGCAGGACAAGGAGAGTCAAGCCTAGTCATGGGGGTGGGACCTTATGACTTCTTCAAGGATATCACTTGGCCCCAGAGGTACTCCAGAGTAATCTGAAGGGTCAGAGTGAGCCCAAGGGCTCAAGCAGAGTAAGGACAAAGACAAGGGAGTGTTTATGTCAATATTCATACTGAGGTACAAGATACAAAACTACAGTACTTATACCTCAGAGAGGCAGAACTATCTAGGAGTATAATGAAGTGAGACAGGTGCAAACTCAGAAGTGAAGCAGATGTCTAAATTTCTAAGAAATGAATGGAGATGTCAGGAAAGACAATGTCCAATCATGTCAGACTGAAACTGAAGGGTAACAGGATGAAACAGGGGGAAGCAAGGAACAGGAATGGAACAGAAATAGTAACAATGATGGTAATGGTAACTGAGAACAGGAACAGTAATGAAGTTATACTGGGACAGTCCAGAAATGACAAAGTGGAACTAGAGTAGTACTTAACTGGAGCAGAAATAGACTGAAATGGAATGTGGTGAAGTGGGAGCAGAGGCCCAGGGAAGTGTATAATGCTGAGGGGCAGGAAGTGTACATGTATAGCTGGGGCAGACTGGAATGGTAATGAAGGGCCAAAGTTGCCTGGAGGGGAGTCAAAGGGCTAGAGTAGCTTACTAGATATGAAAACCAATCATAAGCTGGGTTAGGATAGAGTTGGAATTGGGTTGGAGATATGGGATATGACAGATATACAAGATAACAGAGTGGTTAAGGCTGGGGAGCCAAAACCAAGGAACTACTCTACTATTTACACTAAGTCTAAGTGCACACAGACCATCCAGTGGTTCTAGCACAATACTAAATAAGAAAACAGGGCATAGGGTGAGGATAAAGGGTATGACCAAATGGGCCATGTGAATAAGGGATGTATTAGGAAGAGGCTATGTAGAATGGGAGATTAGGGTCCAGGGTCAGCAGAGATTAAATCATACTCTCAGCTATAAGGCCAAGGAGATCTCATTTAGAGATCTGCCATGATTGCATCTGACCCTTATCTGGATTGAGATCAGATTCATTGGAGATACAGATTGGAAGATCAATCTGTCATCTGAGATACTAGATCTAATTATAAGTGTTGCTCAAATCCCAAGAGAACTCTGAAAGAACAACTTAACCATATTCTAGGGTTTATTCCTTGTTTGACATATAAGTCTCATGGTCATGTGCTTGTCATGTGACTTTTCTGCTAGCAAGCTGTGCTCTTGTAACACAGATCCCTATATATTCTACAAAGACTGTTGGATTTACTCTAATTAATGTCTAGCATTACCCTTTGCTGGATAATTTGTATTCACTGATTTTAGAACACCACTGACTTACTCACTTTAGTTTGTTAACTCTGGGTATTGAGTAGTATCTTGTCTGTTCACTGGATAACACATGCCAGCACCCCATGTACCCTCTGTAGCTCCATACCACTCCAGTCTTAGCTAACTCTGACCCCAAATCACAGCCTTTTTTGTCTTTTCCTGGTAGTTATACCCTGTTGCCTTAAGCATGGTGGTCTGTTGCATTGCTCTGCCCTTTGTGGTAGGCCAATTTTGTCTGCTAATATACCTTCCAGGAAAACACCTTCATTTAACTCTGACCCTTCCCAAGCTTGCAATATTCAATCCCTTTGTTCTGATTTGTATTTACTTGCATTTCCATCATTTGTTTCCTTATTCTCACATCTCTTGGAGTATATACCCCATCAACTCAACAAGATTTCAGAAACACTTACTTTTTTTCTCTGCACTCTGCCACATTTACCTGCATCCAATCTTGCATGCCCACAATATCTTGCTTTCCCCAGAAGCCTTCACCTCTGCTCTAATGCTTCAGAAAAGATTATTGTTTCTTTGTGGTCATGTTGTGATTGGTCTTTACTTTCTTGTAGCTTGATATTGATTTGTTTCCCTTTCCTTGTTGCCTCTGTTGATATCTGCTTGGATTTTCCCCTTGTTTCTGTTCCCATTCCAGATTCCCTGTCCAGAATCCCTCTGACCCTTTTTCTTATTCACTTCTTAGAATCATTGTTTCTCTTATCCCTCTGTTCTTCCCTGATTTCAGTGATATTGTCTTGATAATGTACTCTGCCCCTCTGATCCTTTTAAGTGCTCTTTGCACCCTCTACCTCTGTTCTGGGAAACCTTGTTTCTCAGAACTTTCTCCATACTCTCCCATTCTCTCTGATTTATACCCTGGAAATACCTTGCTCTTTAGGCCTTGTTTCTGATAACTCTGTTCCTGCTCATGGGACATACTTTTTACTTTTCCTGATATATTATCTGGGAACCTGTTCTTTTGTTTCCCTGGGTATTTCTTTTCCTTGGGATGTCATCTCCTGGAAATCTCTGCATCTCCTGGGAATCCTTTTCATTTTTTAAAACATTCTCTGAACCCCTTCATTTTCTTTAACTTATGTCCTGGGAATTCCTTGCTATTCTGGCCTTGTTTTCTGATGACTCCATTTCTACTTGTGGATCTTACTTTTTTTTTTCTGATATGTTATCTTGAAATCTGTTCTTTTATCCCTCAGGTATTTTGTTTTTCCCTGGGACATTTCTGCTCTTTCTGTGTCCCCTGGGTAATTACTCTTCCCTTTTTATTCCTTTGATTAGCCTTTCCTTCCAGCCTCTCCTCTATTTCTCCAGATATTCTGGATTTCTTCTGTTTTGTACTTTGTGCAGCCTTTGGCCCCTTTGTTACTTCCTGTCTCCAGTTGATGATGGGACATCAACCTTGAGGAGCAGATAGTATCTAGTGATCACATCAGTGGTCATATCTAATAGCTGATTGCACCTAGAAACCTATACCCACCTGTAATCTACTGGTCACCTAGTGCTCATGCTCTCTCCTCTTAGCCCCATCACTCATCCCTTTGATCACCCTCCATTTTATCTTCAATCTTTTCCACCATAGTGACTAGCCCACCTATGTTAACTGTTTCCCCCATTCATACAGTGACCAGACTTGCTCTATGTCAATTGCCCCCTGTCTACCCCTTTTGTGCAATGATCAGACTCACTCTGCACTGATTGCCCCCTTTTAATTCCTTTACCACTCATGCAGTGACTGGTCCTTACCCTTGTCAACTGTACTTTTCTCTAATTGTCTCTGATTACCTTTATTCCTCTTCCAAGTAGTAACTAGGCTTTGCCTACATTAACTGTCACACTACTCACCACCCTGGGCTTTACTATCCCTCCTTGCTGTGGCACATATGAATGCAGTACAATTCCAATTGAGATAAAGCCACACTTGTTGTAAGGAAGGTGAGACCAACAAGCAAACCTTGGTACAATACTCACTTCTCTGGGTTCCCTTCAACCTCCACTCCATAGTGCTCCAGCTCTACCTCAGCCTTGAGATTGGCCACAACAACCCTTGGCCCTCCTGCTGCAATGTAGCCTGCCTAATGGCCTTCAGCTAGCTTGATCTGGATCAGATCACAAAGAAGCTTATTCTGCTTTATCAGCCCCATGCAAAGATGGCCCCTGACCTTGTGAATTGCATCTACAACCAGGTGATTCCCCATAGGCTCTGACCTTCCACCTTTCCTTACTATAGAATCTCTGGGTTGCATCCACTTTACCCCTCTGACCCCTTCTTTTGAGCCTCTAGCCCCAGACCCCTGTCCTTTCAATAAGGATTTGTCAGACCTTCATGATAATATGATATTCCTAGCTATTTTTCTTCTCCTATGTTCCAGATCCTTGGCCTGCATTAGGCCTACCCTATTATAGGAACAAGGAGTGAGCTGTTTATCAGACCAGTACTAAAGTTTGCCAAATAAGAACATGGTAAATGTGATATGTCTGATAACCTTCCCTGCCCTTACTCTACCTGTTTTATCAGAATCTGACCCAACTCTGATTTAGTCCTGATCTCTAGCTGCATAATAAGTTGTCTCACTGGCAATTATTATGTTTTAATCTTCTTCTTGGAGATAGATCCCATCTAACTCTATCTCTTTCCATTGACATCTGACTTACTTCCAATCTTTGTTTTTGTTATTCTATTAATCTGTTTACCCTTAGTTTGACTTTTGATTTTCTCTCTGATAGTCCTTTCAAAGCTTCTGGGCTCTCCATTTCTGTCCCTTTTACTCCAGTTTCAATCCCTTCTGACCCTGTTTCAGAGTGGCCATTGGCACCTGTCTACTAATCTCAGCTCTCTAGAGTACTCAGTTAAATCTTCCACTTTCTCTCTTTGGTTGTTCTTTTATTTTCCTAGTCATCCCATGATTACTCAAGGCATTACCTGCTTGGTCATGAGACTTTACTATAATAGATAATTTTGTAATCTACAAAAAATCTTATTTCTCTGAACTTACTCTATACCTTCCCTGAAAACTTGTTTACTCAAGTGTTTACAAGGCTTTTCAGTAGCTAGTTCTTCTTCCCTTATTTAGTCAAACCTTAGACCCTCCAAACCACCTCTGACTTCCAATCTCTGTTCATAAAGATACTAACTAGGGTCATTGTTCTACAATGCTACTTGAGTATCATTACATCTTCATCTTGCTCTTGCTCTGCTTTCCCCTGAACCTCCATTTTCAGCTTCACTATCTTTCCTGCCACCTCTTTCTCTTTGCCATCCTCTGGCATACTCTCCACAGCCTCTCTGCTTACCATTTATGCAGGATCTAAGATGTTTACCAGCCATGCTAGCAGCCAGTTTTCCTGCCTCATTTCCCACACCACTCTGCCACCCACCTTCTATATGGCTACCAGATAATGATGAAAAAACTTTGGTTTGAAATTAGAGTTAGCTGAGACCAGAGTGGTATGGAGCTATGGAGGGTGTGCAAGATACTGGCATGCATTATCCAGTGAACAGACAAGGTACTACTCAATACCTGGGGTCAATGAACCACAGTGGATGAGTTAGTGGTGTTCTAAAATCAGTAAACACAAACCATCCAGCAGAGGGTGATGCTAGGCATAAACAAAGTGAATTCAACAGTCTTTGTAGGGTGTGTGGAGGTCTGATGGCTTGAGCAAAAGAGGTAAAGTTGAAGGAAAAGGAGAAGTGTTGGAAAGAAATGGAAGTGGGTAAAAGGAGATTGAAGTATTGGGGCTCTCAAATCCTAAATAGAACAAGGTATCCAATGGGGGATTGTAATGATTGGAAGTGCACAGAAGTGCAGTGCCAGAGGTCAGAGAGACAAGGGGTACAGATTTAATAGACTTGTTATACTTGGGAGGCTGGATCTCAATAGGCTAGAACCAACAGCCAGAAATGGGTTGCCTAGGAGTAGAGAACAGATGCAAGAGGGTGATAACTGCCTATTGATAATTCTGGAGTGACTTGTCAAGAAAGGGGTCAGAAAACAGCTAGGGGATACTTAGACTGTGATGGTAAGATCTAGGCTTGAGAAGTTGGTCAGAATGGTCCAGAGTGACATGGAGTGGTTTTCCATCAAGGATTACCAGGTGACAACAAACTGTCAGAGGACCAGAGTCAGCTGCCAGAAAGGAACAGGGAAACAGAGAAAGTGGCACTTATAGGTAGGCAACCATAACCTAAACTGCATTTGAGGATCCATGAGGACTGGTGATGCTGTATGATAGTAGAGAGTCACAGCTGCTCTGGAGAATCTGGAGTTGGGAATAGAGGAATGCCAGGGTCAGAAGTCAGAAGTTGAATCTAGGTGCATGTATCTCAAGCAACTGGGGTCAGTGACTGACATCATAGAATGTCAGAGTGGCTCAGAAGGTCAATGTTATGATGTTGATCTCTAAACAACCCATCCTAACCCTAAATGGTCTGGCTTGAGAGGGTACATTGGTTTTATTGTCAGATTCAGTTGGAATAGAGTGAAGAGCAGTATAGTGGACTCAGGGTAGCAAGGCCTGAGGAGCCATAGCACAAGTTAGGAGGTGAAGGCCTTTATTGGCAAGGCACTAGACAATATACAAGATAGCAAGCTAAACAAGTGGTTAAGGCTGGGGAGCTGAAACCAGGGAACTATCTGCTATTTATACTAAGTCCAAATGTGCACAGACTACCTCCAGGGCATAGGGAAACACTAAATAAGGAAATAGGGCATAGGGCATGCTTACTAAGAGTATGACCAATGGGCCATGTGAATCAGGTGTGTGGAATGGAGAGGCTATGTAGAATGGAAGCAAGGGTATAGGTTAAGTGGAGATTAGACCATGCCCTCAACCATGAGGCTGAGAAGATCTCATCTGGATCTCTGCCACAGATCAGATCCATCAATCTAGATCAGATGTCATCTAGATCTGATCAGAAGATACCTTCATCTGAGATGCTAGATCCAACCCTATAAGCTGTGCTCAAACCCAAGGGGAAACTCTGAAGAAACAACTTAACCATATCCTAGGGTTTATCCTTGTTTGGCAATAAAGTCTCATGGTCATGTGCTTGTCATGTGACTCTTCTGCTAGCAAATGTTATGTTCATAATGGTCAGAGGTAGTAAGGAGCTTGCATCATATGAAGAATAGATCAACTTAGGAATCAGATGTCCAGAAGAGCACAAGATTATAATGGTGTTGTTGGTGGTCATAGCCTAACAGATAGTGCAAGAGATGGGTCGAAGTTCCAGAGATCTTGAAGGAATCACTTGTAAGTGCACCAAGCATGCAGGTGGTTTGGAGTTAAGTGTTGAGAGATAGTTGAGGCTAATCCTGAAGCAAAGGCTTGGAGAAGTGCAAGTGAGAGTACAAATATACTGTTAAAACTATATCTCTCAAATCCAAGTATACTGTTAAAACATATACACAGTTTCTTCCTGAATGAAACCCTTGTTGCTAGAGAACAAAGGTCAGGTTCCAGCATCTTATTGGTGCATGAATCTAAGGTAAGGTCATAACTCCAGAGACTCCAGAGGGGTCCAGAGGGATTCAGGAAGTATTTTATTGATTAAACAGAGCTTGGCTTTATCTTATGTGGTGTACTCTTGCACTTTCCAGTGTCTCAATTTACATAAATGTCAGAGGTGGGAAAGAGGACTGTCTCAATGCTTAACAAGAGGAACAGGCAGGATGAGAAGAGTCAAGCCTAGTCATGGGGGTGGGACCTTACAACTCCTTCAAGGATATTGCTTGGCCCTGGAGATTCTCCAGAGTAATCCAGAGGATCAGAGTGAGCCTAAGGCTCAATCAGAGTGAGAATGACAACAAGAGGGTGTTTATGTCAAAATTTGTACTGAGGTACAAGATACAAGACTACAGTACTTATATCTCAGAGAGGCAGAACTATCTAGAAGTGTAGTAAAGTAAGATAGGTGCAAACTCAGAAGCAAAGCAGATATCTAAATATTTAAGAAACAAATGGAGATGTCAGGAAAGACAATGTCCAATCATGTCAGACTGAAACTGAAGGGTAACAGAATAAAATGAGGGGAAGCAAGGAACAGGAATGGAATAGGAATAGTAACAATAATGGTAACAGTAACTGAAAGTGGGAATAGTAATGGAGTTATACCAGGATGGTCCAGAGATGACGAAATGGAACTAAGATAGTACTTAACTGGAACAGAGATAGAACTGAAAACAAAATAGGGTGGAGCAGAAGCAAAGGGCAGGGAAAGCATATATCAATAGAGGGGTAGAAAGCATACATGCATAGCTGGGGTGGACTGGAATGGTGATGGAGGGCCAGAGTTGCCTGGAGAGGAGTTAGAGGGCTAGAGTGGCTTACTGGGTATAAGGACCAGTCATAAGCCAGGTTAGAATTGGGTTGGAATTGGATCAAAGGTACAGAATATGACAAATAGTAACAATAACTGAGAGCAGGAATGGTAACAGAGTTATACCAGAGTGATCTGGAGAAGACAAAGTGAAACTAAGGTAGTATTTAACTGAAATAGAGATAGGGCTGAAAATGGAATAGGGTGGAGTGGGAGTGAAAAGCTGGGGAAGTGAATACCAATAAAGGAGTAGGAAGCATACATGCATAGCTGGGGTGGAATGAAATGGTGATGGAGGGCCAGAGTTGCCTGAAGGGGAGTAAGGGGACTAGATTGGTTTACTGGGTGCAGGAACCAGTCATAAACTGGGTCAGAATTGGGTCAAAATGGAATCAGAGATATATGATATGACACTAACTCTATGTCCTGGATCTAGACCTGTCATATGACCTATCATGTGCCTAGATAAGATAAAAGATTAGATAACCATGTGGTCAAGATAAGGTAAAGTCACATGATTAAAAATTGAGAAAAAATAAACTATAACAATTTCAACTTTCAAATCAAAAGTATATAAATTAGCCCAATAAGGTATTCATCTTGTAATGATTGTATCTTGGTGGCATCTGAATAGAATTACATGATGTATAGAGCACAGTTGTAGCCAAGGGTGTCTACTACAATACATCCCACCAAAATAAAGTGTTATTTATTTATGTGATTGTGGTATGCTTCATGCACCAGATTGGAGTTAGATATTGGATGTTATGAATAAACAGTTCACTAGCAGAAGCATCACATGACAAGCACATGACCATGAGACTTTATTGCCAAACAAGGAATAACCCTAGAATATGGTTAAGTTATTATTTAGAGTTCCCCTTGGATTAAAGACACAGCTTATGGTTAAATCTAGCATCTTAGATAATAGATGCATCTTCTGATCTTATCTCTGATAAATCTGATCTTGATTCAGATGAGGATCAGATGTGATTATGGCAAATCTCTAAATAAGATCTCCTTAGCCTTATAATTGAGGGCATGGTTTAATCTTCACTTACCCTGAGACTCTTATCTTCCATTTCACATAGCCTCTTCATATATACCTCTACTGCATGGCCCATTGATCATACTCTTAGTCAACATGCCCTATGCTCACTTACCCTATTTAGTATTACCCTATGTCCCAGAGATAGTCTATACACATCTAGAATAGGTATAAATAGTTAGTAACATATAGTACAAGGCCCCCAGCCTTAACCACTTGTTGTCATACCATCTTTGCTCTTACTTCTAGATAGCTCTTGCTAATACAAGGGTTGTTCCTGGACACTTGTGTGAATGGCTCCTTAGGCTTTGCTACCCTGAGTCCATACTGCCCTTTTTCTATTCAATTCAAATCCAACACTGAAATTATTACACTCTCTCAAGGCAGATTATTTAGAGTTAGGACAAGTCATACAATGTCTGATACTATAACATTGGGCTAGTTTTTGGAGTCACTGTAAGTGTTATTAGTACTTGGTATGGCCTCCTTTTGCTTCAAGTACTTCCTGAATTCATCTGGACATACTTTCAATCAAATTCTGACACTTTTTAGCTGGTATTTTATTTCACTTCACTTGAATTCTCTCTTATAACTTCACTATTCCTGTTATAATATATGCTTTTCCTTAAACTCTGTTCCTTTTACAGTTACCCTTTAGTCTATTTGCCATCCTTATTGCAAATCTTATAAAGTGCATTTCACCTTTATTATTTCATATTCCTGACATGCTTTGTTAGCCTATTTATTACCAATCCTGATTCTTATTTATCATGCTCATTCAGCATGCTCCTCTAACCACTAATCATATGTAAATTCTTTTTCTCTTTCAGGCCAACAATGGCCTTTACTATAGTATAAGAAGTAGCACTTTATATCTATATTTCTTATGCTACTTCTCCCTTCTCCTTTTCATCCTCTCATAGTTCATCTCTTGCTAGATCTGGTACATGTGTATTTGTGCACTGGTAATACATCTTTACTATCAGTATAAAGCCCAATCCCTTGTCCTTATCTTGGCATTAAGTCCAAGCATTGTAATTGCCCCTGGCTCTAGCATCCTATTAGATAACCCAACTCCATGTCTAGCAAGAGCAGATGTGCTTCAGTCCTTCTTAGTTCCCATCTCATAAAAGGCCTTGGAACTTGTCTACTTCACATGTTTTCAAAGGACTATGCTTGTCTTCATCTGAGCCAAGCATAATAAAAAAAGTAGCATAATTTTCACTGTGCAGGTACTTTTATCATACTTTCTGCAGCCACCATTACTCCTCTGCATCCACCCTTGCTGGTCACATTCTTGTGCTCCTTCTGAGCAATCAGAGTCCAAATCTGAATTAAAACCTCCTTGTTGGCCTTCTTTCCCCCAAGATGATCTTGCTGAGTTATTTGATACTTCTATCTCTTTGCAACCTAAATAAGACATTGTTTGTGATCTAGCCCATGATCTTTTCTCTACTCTACAGATTCCTCACAAACCTACTCTGTTACAGACTAGCTTGCATAGGCTTTATACCTAACTCTAATCTGATCTGCCTTGAGATTATGCCAGTGTTAATGTTGGATTTGAAGTAAAAATAAGAATAAGATAACCCTAACCCTGGATGAGGCTTGGGCTGATAGATGGGAAAATACTCAGGGTAGCTAGGCCTGAGAAGTGAAGAGAAAATACTGGAGTACTTATTGAAATGACTAGATGTCTAAACAAACAAGTGCTCAAAGCTGGAAAGCCTAGTGCTATATAAATGGCCTATTTATACTATCTAGGGTGGTGCACAGACCACCAAGTCTACCAGGGATAAATACTAATATAAGAACTGGGCATAGGGTGAGGGTAAAGAGTATGACTAATGAGCCATGCATATCAGGGATCTAAAGGGAAGAAAAACAATAGAATGGAAAGGAAGACTTCAGAATTAACAGATATTAAGACAGCATCTTAGCCTTGAGGCTGAGAAGATTTATCTGGATCTCTATCACAGATCAGATTCAAGATCAGATGTTATTTA
The DNA here is from genome assembly GCA_038089275.1 of Pulveroboletus cf. rosaemariae. Lineage (NCBI taxonomy): Eukaryota > Fungi > Basidiomycota > Agaricomycetes > Boletales > Boletaceae > Pulveroboletus > Pulveroboletus cf. rosaemariae. The sequence continues at coordinate 5,002 of JBBPKN010001286.1, read as the reverse complement.
GATACAATTAGGAGATACCATTATCTGAGATCTTGCTGACTAATCCTGTGCTAACCCTTTAGTTGAGGAATACTCTGATACGACTAACCATAGCCTAGAATTATACTCTTTCTGGCATAGGAGTCTCATGATCATGTGATGAGCATGTGACTCTTGTGTATCCAAACTTGTCATTTGTAACATACTTTTTCATTACTGACTCCTGTTAGATGTTATTGTCTATTTAAGATGCCCACTTCCTCTTAGTAATCCCTACTATCCCCAATTTCTTTCTCTTTAAAGCCAACTAAACTTTGTCTCTGAACCTCTGAATTCTATAATGGCAATAGAGCTAGGGCTAAGTAATGACTAGATACAGTCCAGTTCTATTTAGTCATCAATAAAGCTGTTTACAACTCTAAGCCAAAGAAGGTGGTGTTTGTATTGTCATATATGACTAAGGGACCAGTCCTGTTATGGGCTACCACTTTTAGAAAGAAGGCCATTACTACTGCTGGTATTTCAACCAGAACCTTTGCTAAATTTGTTGCTAAGTTCCTTACTGCCTTTAAACAGCAGGACATTGTTAATGCCTCTGTTCACTTGCTAGCAAATCAGCATATGTTTCAGAACCACAAAGGTGAATGAATTCCCTTCCTTGCTAAGCATACCTTGGAGTTTCAGAGCCATGTTGCAGTTGCCAATATTACAGATTATAACATATTTATCAGATATTATAAAGCAGGGATTTTCCCATGGATTATGCACAAGATCCACTCAATGGAGAAAGTCCCTATTACCATTGAAGCCTGGTATATCAGGCCTGTGCATTTTCAGAGTATCTTAAAAAGATTCTAATTTGTAGAGCAAAGGCATTATAATTCTCATGCCTTTACATGATCCTCCACTAATCTGCCTTCTGTTTCTAACAAGGTTGAGAAGGACTCCAATGCTATGGACATGAATGCCATTCAGATCCCTTGTATAATTCCAGATAAGTGAAAATGCTGCATTTAGAATAAACTCTGTTTTCAGTGCCAAAAACCTGGACATATAAATATTCAGTACACTACCTTCTCTTTCCCCAGGGATTCTTGGCCAAAGAATTCTAAAATCCAGCAGGTTGCCAAAAAAATGGCCTAATAGTGGTGATAAGGGAAGTGGTGAGATTAAGAGAATTTCAGACAGAAGAAATTTTTAATTCAGGGAACTTCTACAATGCAAGTCTTCCTCTCTTTCTCTTACACACCTGTACTTGTATCATCTTTCAAGAAATCTATGAGGATATCTCTTAAGATTTCTAGTATGGTATAGCAAGATCAAGGCATTGTTACTTGGACTCTGATTGACAGTGGTGCTGAAATCTCCTGTATAAATCAGCAATTTGTCAAAGATAATCACTTTCCCATGGAGAAGCTCAAGGAATCATTGGCAGTTCAAAATTTTGACTCCTCTACTAACTCCACCAGGAAGATCACTTATATCTGCCAACTTTTATTACATTTTCCTGGCTTCTTCCACAAAGCCTTTTTCCACATTATGAACTGTGGCAAGGAATAACTCATTCTTGACCTCCCCTGATTAAAACAGATCAACCCAATTATCAACTAATCTCAAAAAACTGTCATTGTCAGAGAATCTATTAACTCTAAGATGGATGCCTATTACAGAGGGACTCAAAATCCTCAATCCACTCCTATGTGCACTTCAAATATGCACATAACTATCATAGACAAAGAAAATAACCACCATCTCTTTGAATTCCTTGATAAGTTCTCTTTTAATAAGGCAATCTCAGCTGTGGTATACAAGAGACATACACAGATGATTCTCAGATCCATCCCCTTGTTCTCTGCAGTCACTGTAGCAAATACCTCAATGGATTTGATATTGCTGCCAAAGCTTTTAAGAAGAAAACCACCCTTCCTGAAGCCTATTTCAACTTTGCCACAGTTTTCTTCAATACACTGTAGAGCTTAGATTGCTTATCCCCAATTTGGCCATACAATCATGAGATTAACCTTCATGATACCTTCCTATCCAAAATTGGGAAGGTTTACCCCCTAGCTACTAATAAAAGAAAAGTGATGAAGGAATTTATTGATAAAAACCTTCACTTGGGTAAGATTAGACTGTTGAATTCTCCCCAGGCATTTCCTTTCTTCTACATGAAGAAAAAGAATGAATGCCTATACCCTTGCCAAGACTACCAGTATCTTAACAAACATACCAATTGTAATATCTATCCACTTTCTCTTATCTCTGATTTTATAAATAAGTTATGAAAAGCCAAGGTATTTATGAAATTTGACATTCATTGGGGATACAACAATGTCCAGATTAAAGACAGACACAAATGGAAAGCTGCCTTTATTACCCATAAGGGGCTTTTCAAACCCACTGTAATGTTCTTTGAATTAACTAACTCCCCAGCAATATTTCAGCATTTCATGAACAACTTATTTTATGATATGATTGCTGAAGGATGGTTAGTCATCTATATGGATAACTTGTTAATTTCCTCTCCAGATGAGGAAACTCATACCACTCACACTCATCATGTCCTTTAATGGATGTTAGTTCTTGATCTCCATCTCAAACTGAAGAAGTGCACCTTTGCTACTAAGAAAGTTGAATATTTTAGAATGATTGTTTATTCTGGACACCTGACTATGGATTCTGTCAAACTGGATGTGATTGCCAAATGGCCTATGTCTACCAAACTTAAAGAAGTTTGCTCTTTTTTGGGTTTTGCTAACTTTTATAGGCATTTTATCCCTTATTACTCTGATATCACTTGACCACTTGTGGATCTTACCAAAAAGAACTCTTCCTGGAACTGGTCCCCCAGCTGTTAATGGGCTTTTGACTTACTCAAAGCCCTTTTCATTTGCAAACTGGTGTTACAATTTCCAGATTTAACCTGGCCATTTGTTATTACCACTAATGTTTCTAAATTTGCATTGAATGGTATCCTTCTTCAGACCAATGCCAATGGTGATTGACATCCAATTTTCTATCTCTCTCAGTTGTTTAATCCTGCTAAATGTAACTACAACATTTATGACAGAGAACTTCTTGCTATTATCCATGCCCTCAAGATATGAAAACATTATCTCTGCAGATCCTCCACTTTAGTTCAAGTATTCACTGACCACAAGAACCTTACTTATTTCAATTCTCCCCAGCAGCTTAATTGCCACCAAGCCTAGTAGTTATTAGATTTAGCTGACTTTGATTTATAACTATCCCATATTCTGAGATTCTTTCTTGCTGGACTGGACACTTTATCCTGTCACCCTGATTTTTGCCCTGAAGATGACTTGGATAATGCCAGTGTCATGCTTTTCCCTCAGAGTCTCTTTGTTAATCTAATTAACATAACCTTAAAATCTCAGATTAGCTCTGCTTCTATAGTCAATGAACTAGCAGTCAAGATACTTCAATTCCTTGATATCTTCATTTCCTTCAACCTTACCTCTCAATTCTGTTGCTGGCAATGCTGCAATAGACTCCTTACCTTTAAAAACTGAGTTTATATCCCAGCAGATAGTAACCTCCACTGTTTCCTGGTTGAAAGATATCATGATCACACACTTGCCAGCCACCTGGGCTATCTCAAAACCCAACAACTTCTTACCAATGACTTTTAGTGGCTGGATCTTGCCCACTTTGTTCAATAATGTGTTGATGGATGTGCTATTTGCCAACAGAATAAAAGCAATACACATTCTACAGTTCCTTCCCTCACTTCTATTCTTTTTTCCACTATTTACCCTTTTTAACAGATTTTGGTTGATTTAATTACTAATCTTCCTACTTTCAATGATTTTGACTCTCTTCTGGTCATGGTTGATCATGGACTTACTAAGGAGGTAATTCTATGCCCCACATTGAAAACTGCCTCTGCATAGGAAATTACAACCCTTTTTCACCAGAAGGTTTTTCTTCACTTCAGTCTATTTGATCAAATTATCTCTGACTAAGGCCCTTAGTTTATCTCTGCTTTTGCCAAAGAACTCAGATGACTCCTCAGATATAATCTATCTCTTTTCACTGCTTACCATCTGCAAACTAATGGAGAAACAGAGAAAGTTAACCAGAAGATTGAGATATACCTCTGAATTTTCTATGGTAGTTGTTATAATGCACTTTTTCCTTTTTTTCCTTTTTTGGCATTTTCTTCTCACTACTGTAGCTTTTCATGTTGTCACATCATGTGACTATTTCACTTCTTCACCTACTTCACATTATCACACATTCACATCTTCACCCTTTCACATTTCACATCTTCACATGTCACAGATCTAGAGCAATCTAAACTCTGCTGTCATAACTCATGTTTACCTGCTGTCTTTTTAAGGTCCCTGCTCTTCTTTTGCTATTGGTTGGCTTACTGTACTCTATTTAGGGCCAGCACCATTTACTTGGTCTATGCACATATCGTAGCAATATAAAAGGAGATCTGCTCAAGTCTGGGTTTTCTGTTATATTCTGGACCTTTGATCTGAATTCTGACTCTATTCCAACCTGGCTTACAATTGGTCTTCATACCTAGTAAGCCACTCCAGCCCTCTAATTCCCCTTTAGGCAACTCTGGCCCTCCATCACCATTCCAGTCTCTCCCAGTTATGCATGTACACTTTTTGCCCCTTAGTATTATATGCTCCCCCAGGCTTTTGCTCCCACTCTACTCCATTCTGCTTCCAGTCTATCTCTGCTCCAGTTGAGTACTACCCTAGTTTCCCTTTGTCATCTCTGAACCATCCCAATATAACTCCATTACCATTCCCAGTCAGCTATCATTACCATTATTGTTACTATTTCTGTTCTGTTCCTGTTCCTTGCTCTTTCCTGTTTCATCCTGTCACCCTTCAGTTTCAGTCTGACATGATTGGACATTGTCTTCCTGACATCTTCATTCATTTCCTAGATATCTAGACATCTGCTTCACTTCTGAGTTTGCACCTGTCTCATTTCATTACACTTCTAGATAGCTCTGCCTCTCTGAGGTATAAGTACT
>JBBPKN010001285.1:0-18489 GCA_038089275.1 Pulveroboletus cf. rosaemariae | reverse complement strand
TAGTGGATTCCAAGTACATAGGTACAAGAACAGAGGAGATGCAAGGACTGTGAGGAGATTGCAAGGTAGAAGTAGCATAAGAAGAGAGGAGACTAGAAGTATGCTACTTTATAGTATAGCAGATAAGATTCAGATGGAGATTGACTAAGTAATCATGCTAATGAATAATGAGTAAGGTATTTATATGAAAATGGATGGAAAGAGATGAAACAATTATAAGTCAGCTGATTTAAGAGATAAAAGGCCTAGGCAAAGGGCTTAACAAGAGAGCAGTCTAGACTAGGCTAGAGCATGAGAAGAGTGGAATCTAGAAAGGAAATGCACAAGAGAGTACCTGAGGTGTGAGAAGAACAGAAGCTAAGACAAGAAAGGAGGAAAAAATGAAAAAGAAAAGAGGAAATGTAACATTACCCCCCTGCTAGGGGTAAAAGACTCATAACACCTCAAAAGGCATCATAGGAAGGCCTGGGGGAGCCAGTAATGTTGGCCCAGCCAACCTTGTCAATGATATTGTCATGGAAGTTATTGTTAGTATGATATAAAGGTGGAGGGGGTGACAGAGCCATGGGAGGGTGGTGGTATGACCCCTGAGAGCCACAGGAGCCATGGAAGTGACAAGAGGAGTGGGAGGTGCCACAGGAGGAGGTGTAGGAGGAACTGCAAGATAAGGATGATGCAGAGGAGAAAACAAGGGGGTCAATGACATGGCATTGAGCAGGGTAGTGAGCCTGGATATGTCTGGGGTACCAGTGGAGGCAGTAGGGGCATTGGTAGGAGGAACAGTGGATATAGATATGGCCCAGGCTGCAACATTGAAAACATGCCTTATGAAAGTAAGGGTAAAACAGGAAAAGGTGACCATTGTCATGGAGGCCAGTCCACCAGGCTTCAGCACATTTGAGAGCAGCAAGCTTGTCATCATCAAGAGAAAAGGAGGACACAAAGGGAGTAGTAGGGATATATCCCCATGTAATAGCCAGCTTGCACATATATTAGTCAAGATCAATAAGGAACTTACCCATCTCAAGCTGATAGGCAAGTGCTTCAACATTAGATAAGAGTTTCTGATAAATGAAAGAGATAAGGGCTTGCACTAGGGAGATCCAGGCATGGGGAATGCAAGTGAGGGCAGATGTGAGGAGGAAGAGATGAAGGAGCTGCATGTAGATTTAATATAAGAGCCACAAGGGTGAGAACATGTCAAGGTGGGACCCAATTGGAATAGTGAGGTGAGAGTCCATGACATAGATCATAATCCAATAGATGTAGTCAGAAGAGGGAGTACCATGGTGTAGGGTGTGGGTGAAAAGTGGGAGATCAATGCTGAAAATACCAGTAGATGTGGTGTCAATGGTGGGGAAAGGCACAGGGATGGGTGTGATGACTGCTGGGCCAATGAAAATAGCAGGGGGCAAGACTATAATGTTATGGTTTGCTTTTTCAATTTTCTGATCACATGACTTTATCTTATCTTTCCACGTGGTTATCTAATCTTTTATCTTATCAGGTCACGTGACGGGTCACATGACAGGTCTAGACCCAGGGCATAGGGTTAGCCTCATGTCTTCAGGCCACTTTTCATTTCCATCTTCTTCCATTATAGAAGCATTGTTTTCTTTCAGCTGATTGGCTATTCTCATGATTGCTTCTCTTCCATTTGATGGTACCTCAGGGTCTGTGGGAATTCTCCCATCAGGGTCTTGGTCCATGCACTGTTCTGTACTATATAAATACTGTAGCCTTAGCATGTCTCAAGCCCCAGTCTTGAGTACTTGTATCTTTACTGCAGGTGGCCTCACTAGTGGCTCCTTTTCCTATATCATTCTTGCCTTACCCTTGATTGGGTTTGTTTTTGTCTCATCATATTTCATCCAACAACAACACCATAACATATAAAGTCCTCAGAAGGGAGCTCAAAAGCAAGAGCAGAAAAAGGGGAAGAAAAATGTGTATTAGTTATAGACAAGGAAGAAGAGATGAGTGATGGCTCAATGGAGACTTCCTTAATGGGAAGCTGTGATAAGGAGATGGGCAGGGTGTTGAAAGGAGTGTTGCAGGAGCAGAATCCCTGATCAACCATGAAGGCCATTACTATTATTTGTGAGGACAAGTGGTTTTCTTGGTGAATAGATGAGAAGAAGAGGTGAATGGGGGAAAATGACAAGGGTGGAGGAGTTTATACTTGTCCAGAGTGGACTAGGAATATTTCAAGTTCCATTCAGATTTCCAGGAGTTATCTTCTGCCAAGTATCCTTTTCATCAGATCAGAAACTAACAGTTACCCAGGGGACCTCAATGTTTTAATATCCACTCTAATTCATATTCCTCCTTGCCTTCTATAAGATCTGGAGGTGGAGCAGGAAAGTTCTTTTCATGTACATCATTTTCATGATAGGGTGATAACAGTAATGTGTAAAATACAGGGTGAATCTTCCATGTGAATGGAAGATGGAGGCAATAGGTGATTGGGGACAGGATCTTTGTAATGGTAAATGGTCCTTTCCATTTGAGGGAGAGTTTTGGATGAATGATAGCCCATTTCAGATTTTGGGCTTCTAACCATACCTTATCTCCCTTAACAAATGAAGAAAAGGTGGAGATGATATGGGATGCCATGGTTTGGTGGGTGAGGTCATGTGTGGCAAGGGCTTTGTTATGAGCAGCAAGGAGTGCCTTGGTGCAGTTAGCAACAGCAGGCATCAGTAATTTATTGATAATAGAGGGAAGGGCATGGGGTTCATATCCCATCATAAGATAGAATGGGGATTGCCCTGTAATGGAGTGGGGGTAGTGATTGTGGACAAACTTGGCATGGATGATAGAATCAGCCCATCTGGTGGGATTAGAACTGCAGTAAATGCAGATGTACATCTTAATCTCCTGGTTAACTCATTCAGTTTCACCATTAAACTAAGGATGGTATGCAGTGGAGAGGGAAAGATTGTACTCAAGGAGTTTCCCAAGCTCCTTGGCAAAAGTAGAGGCAAATTAAGGGCCACAATCAGAAATGATCTTGTCATATAGCCTGTAGCAGAGGTAGACTTTGTGGAAAAAGAGGATTGCAATGCTCTTAGCAGTGACTAATTTCTTAGTGGGGCAAAGAATTACCCCCTTTGTAAGCCCATGGTCAACCAGAACCAGCAAGGCATCAAAGTCAGAGGATAGAGGAAGATTGGTGATCAGATCACAAGAGATCTGTTGGAAAGGGCAGGTAGTGGTGAAGCAGATAGGAGAGAGTGTGTGGGGGTAGAGGGGTGCATGTTTGTCTTGTTTTGCTGACAAACAGGGCAGCTGGCAATGTAGTCATGGATGAAAGTGGTGAGGCCAGGCCATCAAAACTTGGCAGAGACAAGTTGTTGGGTTTTGAGGTATCCAAGGTGACTGGCAGGGAGGTGATCATGACAATGTTGTAGAATTTCATGATGGAGATTAATGGAAGAAGGAATGAAAATGCAGTTGTGGTAAGTAAGTAGATTATCTGTTTTCTTCCAATCAGAAGTGTGGGAGCAGAGGAATTTCTCATCCACAGAGGCATCCTGTTTTTGCAGGATGGAGAGGCAAAGGGGGTCACCTTGTTGATGTTTCTTAATGTGAGCAGAGAGGTTAGCATCAACAAGGTTAATGAAGAGTTCAGAGGAAAGAAGGGTAACTTTCTGGTTATCCTGGGAAGTATCAGGACAGAGATCAGGGTAACAGAAGAGGGCATCTAGTCCAACAAGGGAGGTATTAGCAACATGTGAGAGTTGCAGGTCAAAATTGGTAATGTTGAGAAGCCAATGAGCTTGGTGTTGATTAAGCTTCTGAGGGGATTTAAAATAGGTCAGGTTCTTATGATCAGTAAAGACCTGAACAGGAGTAGAGGAGCCAAGGAGGTACTGCTTCCAGGCTTTCAGAGCATGAATAATCATGAGAAGTTCATGATCATAGATGTCATAATTCCACTTAGCAGTGGAAAACATCTGAAAGAGATAAGAACAGGGATGCCAATCCCCATTCTCATCAGTTTGGAGAAGAATTCCACTAAATGCATAAGTGAAAGCATCAGTGGTAATAGTGAAAGGACAGGCAAGATCTGGCATCTGTAAGACTGGCTGGAAGAGGAAGATAGCCTTGAGTGAGTCAAAGGCTTTCTGAGTGGTGGAAGACCAAGACCAGGCCATGGCCTTCTTGATGAGATCAAGGAGGGAATGGGTAATAGTGGAGTAGTTGGGGATAAATTGCCTGTAGAAGTTAGCAAAGCCAAGAAAGGAGCAAATGTCCCTGACTTTAGAGGGAGTGGGTCACTGGGAAATACCAGCTAGTTTAATAGAGTCCATGGCAAGCTCACCAGAATGAATGATCATCCCAAGATATTCAACCTGGGATGTGGCAAAGGTGCATTTCTCCAGTTTTAGATGGAGATTGAGTTCTGTCATCCATTAAAGGACATGGAAAGTGCATTTCTAATGGGTGTTAGCATCAGGAGAAGAGATAAGGAGATTGTCCATGTAGATAATGAGCCATCCTTCAGCAATCATATTCCAGAATAAGTCATTCATGAATCACTGGAAAGTAGTGGGTGAGTTATTCAGGCTAAAGAACATTACCATGGGTTCAAATAGCCTCTTATGCATAATAAAGGCAGCTTTCCATTGGTGTCCATTATGGATACAGATATTGTTGTAGCCCCAGCAAACATTAAACTTAGTGAAAAGCTGAGCATTGTGGAGTTTATCAATAAGGTCAGAAATGAGTGAAAGGGAATAGGCATCATGAATGGTATGCTCATTAAGATACCTGTAATTCTGACAAGAATGGAGTTTGCCATCCTTTTTCTTAACAAAGAAAAAAGATGAAGCTTGGGGGAAATTGGAAGGACAGATCTTCCCTGCCCAAAGATTCTCTTCAAGGAAGTCTTCTGTGGCCTGTCACTCAGGGGGAGATAAGGGGTAAACCTTATCTATCTCTGGGACAAACATGTCCTTCAGATTGATCTCATGATCATAGAGGCAAGAGGGCAGAAGATAATCAAGGGTTTTCAGAGTGTTGGAGAATACCAATGAGAACTGGGAATATTCAGAAGGAAGAGTTATCTTGGTTTTAGCCTTTTTGGCTTCAATGGCTAGCTCAGTGGATGTGGCAAGCTGAGCAACAGTGATTTCAGGGAGGTAGGAGAAGCAGTGATCTAAGATCCTGCTAGAATGGTGGTCATAAAATGAGTCATTGATTGACTGCTCTAAAGTGACATAGTTCAGATAATGGACCAAAATTTCATCATGAGGAATGCTGATATCTTCAAGAAGTCCATCAAACTGTGGTTTATGGACAGAGTTGATGCAGTAAGTGGTTGTGTCAGAAGAAGGATCTGGAATGGTGAGTGTGTTTGCCATCCTATTATATTCTGGACCTCCAACTCAAATTCCAACTCCATTCTGACCTGGCTTACAATTGGTCTTTGCACCCAGTAAGCCACTCCAGCCCTCTGACTCCCCTCCAGGCAACTCCAGCCCTCCATCACCATTCCAGTCTTCCCCAGCTACACATGTATGCTTTATGCTCCTCAGTATTATACACTCCCCTGGGCTTCCACTCCCACTCCACCCCATTCTGCTTCCAGTTTATCTCTGCTCCAGTTAAGTACTACCCTAGTTTCCCTTTGTCATTTCCAGACTGTCCTGATATAACTCCATTACCATTCCTGGTCAGTTACCATTACCATCATTGTTACTATTCCTGTTCCATTCCTGTTCCTTGCTTTCCCCTGTTTCATCCTGTTACCCTTCAGTTTCAGTCTGACATGATTGGACATTGTCTTCCCTGACATCTCCATTTGTTTCCTAGATATCTAGGCATCTGCTTTGCTTCTGAGTTTGCACTTGTCTCATTTTGTTACACTCCTAGATAGTTCTGCCTTGCTGAGGTATAAGTACTGTAGTTTTGTATCTTGTATCTCAGTATGAATATTGACAAAAACAACAGAAACATCCTCTTGTTGTTGTCCTCACTCTGCTTGAGCCCTTGGGCTTATTCTGACCCTCTGGGTTACTCCAGAGTACCTTCAAGGCCAAGTAATATCCTTGAAGGAGTTGCAAGGTCTCACCCCCATGACTAGGCTTGACTCTTCTTGTCCTGCCTGTTCCTTCTGTTGAGCATAGAGACAGCCTTCTTACTCACCTCTGACATCTATGTAAATCAGGACAATGAAGAAGTGCAAGGGCACACCACACAAGGTGAAGCCAAGTCCTGTTTGACAATTGAAACCCTTCCTAGATTTCCCCCAGAGCCCTCCAGAGCCCTCCAGGGTTCTGATCTTCCTTTAGCATCAAGGGTTTCATTTTAAAAGGAACTGGTTAAAAGTATACTCATCTTGGTATCTTGGTATAGGTTTTAACAGTCTCTTTTTTAGTGGAATGAAAGTTTTAACAGGAGGATACAGAGATGTAGGTTGGAAATATGCAGAATATAGATCTAATTATCTAAGCATAGGAAGCCTTTTGAGTTGATAGATTAATGAGAATTGGGTGGATATAGGGCAGAGAGCTGAGTAGAGGCAAGAAGATTAAAAGGAAGTGCTGAAAGAATATTATAATAAAGTGAGTTGAAGTTGAAGAGGGTAGCATATTGGAAAACTGAAGCAGCCAAGAAGGATGCCCAGAGTAAGGCAGTGAGCTGCTCTTGCATAAAAATGGATTGGAGGTTATACAGATTAACATGGGTGTAGTTGCCATTCCCCTCTTTAAGATAAATGTTTGAATGTTAAGTCAGGGAGTCAGGCTTAGCACTGAGGTGGCCTGGGCAAAAATGAATAAGGAGGTTGAACTGGGAAAGGAACTCTGATCACCAGGCTTGCCAGCAAGTCAGAAGTTTAGTTGTAGTGAAATATTCAGGGTTTTTATAATTAGTGACAACATCAACCAGAGTATTAAAGCTCTCAAGATAGTGATGCTGGGTCTTAAATGCTTCAAAGATGGTAAGAAGCTCCTTATTATGGATGTCATAGTTGAGTTTGGATACTGAGAGTGTGAATAAATGAAACCCTTGTTGCTAGAGAGTGGAGATCAGATCCTAGCAATTTGATAGTGAATGAATCTGAGAGAAGGAAATAACTCTAGAGACTTCAGAGAGCTCCAGAGGTTCCTGGAGGGGTTCAGAAATGGTTTTGTTGGTCAAACAGGACTTGACTTTACCTTATATGGTATACTCTTGCACTCCTTGATGTTCTAATTTATGGAGGGGTCAGAGATTTAGAGATGAGAGTATTCTCAATGCTTAATAGAAGGGACAGGCAAGACAAGGAGCATCAAGCCTAGTCATAATGAGAGCAGATCCTTTAGAATTTCCTTAGGGATATTATTTAGAACTAGAGGTTCTCCAGAGTAAACTGGAGGGTCAGGGGTTGAGCTGGGGAGCTCAGTTAGAGTGAGGATAAGATCAAGAAGGGGTATCTTTGTTGATAATCATACTAAGGTATAAGATACAGAACTACACTACTTACATCTTGGAGAATAGGTGATCTAAAGAGGCAAGAAAGATGTGAAGAAAGTTATCTCAGATGTAAATGTAGGTGCCATTGTAACCTGGATATGAATGGAGATGTTAGGGGAGACAACACTAAATAATGTTAGGATGAAACTGAATAATAACAGAAAAAAGTAAGAGGAAACACAAAATAGAAACAGAAACAGGAGTGATAACTATAACAGGGAGTGGGACTAGATGTGGAGTTATAGTGGAGTATTCCAGAGAAGATAAAGCAGAAACTACAGTAGTATTTAACTAGGAACATAGATTAAACTAGAAACAGGAATAGGGTGGAGCAGAAGTGGAGGTCCAGGGGGGCATGTACTAATAGAAGAGTAGAAAGTATATGGGCATGTAGCTGTAATGGAATGGAGTAAAGACAGAGTGCCAGAGTTGCATGAAGGGAAGTCAGAGGGTTAGCACAGCTTACTAGATGCAAGGATCAGGCACAAACTGGATCAGAGTAGGTATTAAAGGCATGAAATATGACAGTATCCCTCCCTTAGGCCTGAAACCTTGAAGACCATTGGCCTGGACCATAGAGAGTACTGGCACATGGTCTGGAATAGTATAGAGATGGGCATGTGATCTTATATTAGTGACTATGGATAGCCAAGCAGAGTGGTATGAAGGTAACAAACATGTGACCTAGCATTAGTGTGGTAATGGAAGGACAATTGGAGTTTTCAGCTTGCCATGAATAAAAACAGTTGCTTTTTGGCAACTTCCTCTTTTCTCTATAACAACATGTCTGCCTCTGAAGACATTATGACATGGGATAAAAAACAACTTGTGGAGTGTGCCATTGATAATGAGGCATTGAGTAACATGAAGTATGCTAAGTGCAAGAGGCATGGAAAGGCAAGGAAGGAGAAGGAGTATGTTATAGTGGCAATATGGCACTCCATGCAGATGAGCTTTTAACTCTAACCTGGACTGCCTTGGGGTTGTGCTGATGTCAATGTCAGTTTTAAAGTAAGAATAAAGGATGATGGATATATATCTAACCCTAGATGAGATATAGGACTTGATAAGGAAAGATACTCAGGGTAGCTAGGCCTAAGGAGTGAAGTAGAAACACTGGAATGCTTATTGAGATGTCTAGATGTCTAAACAAACAAGTGCTCAAAGCTAGGGAGCTAAGAGCTACATGAACAGTCTATTTATACTATCTAGAGTGGTGCACAGACCACCAAGCCTATTCAGGATAAATACTAATATAGAAACTGGGCATAGGGCAAGGGTAAAGAGTATGACTAATGGCCATGCATATCAAGGGTCTAGTATGGAAGAGAAGTTATAGAATGGAAGGGAAAACTTTAGAGTCAATGAATATGAGTACAGCACCTTAGTCTTGAGGCCAAGGAAATTTCATCTGGATTTTTGCCATAGATTAGATCCATTAATCTAAATCTAGATCTAAGATTCAAGATCAGATGTCATTTAGATTTGATTGAAAGATACCATTATCTGAGATCTTGCTAACTAATCCTGTGCTAACCTTTTAGCCAGGTAATATTTTAAATAAACTAACCATATCCTAGGGTTTAGCTCAATATGGCATAGGAGTCTCATGATTACATAATGGTCATATAACTCTTGTGAAGCATTTGCAACAGAGTGGAGAAGGGTAAAAAAGGCTCAGAATGTGGCAGAGGAGGCTGTCTAAAAACAGGCTAAGAAGGCTAAAAAGAAAAGATAGGTAATAGAGAAGGTTATTCAGAAAATGTTACAAATGTAACATTCACTAGCAGAAGAGTCACATGACAAGCACGTGACCATGAGACTTTATTACCAAACAAGAATAAACCCTAGGATATGGTTGAGTTATTCTTCAAGAGTTTTCCCTTGGGTTTGAGCACAGCTTATAAAGTTGGATCTAGCATCTCAGATAATGGTATCTTCTGATCAGATCTAGATGATATCTGATCTAGATTGATGGATCTGATCTGTGGCAGAGATCCAGATGGGATCTCCTTAGTTTCATGGTTGAGGGCATGGTCTAATCTCTGCTTACCCTAGACCCTTGCTTCCATTCTACATAGTCTCTCCATTCTACACCCCTTATTTACATGGCCCATTGGTTATATTCTCAGTAAGCATGCCCTATGCCCTATTTCCTTATTTAGTCTTTCCCTATGCCCTGGAGATGGTCTGTGTGCACTTGAACTTAGTATAAATAGTTGAGTAGTTCCTTGGTTTCAGCTCCCCAGCCTTAACCACTTGTTTATCTTGTACATCATCTAGTGCCACTCAATATAGGCATCACCTCCTAACTTGTACTATGGCTCCTCAGGCCTTGCTACCCTGAGTCCACCACACTGCTCTTCATTCTATTCCAACTGAATCTGACAACAAAACCAATGTACTCTCTCAAGGCAGACTGTTTAGGGTTAGGATGGGTTATTCAGAGATTGACACTGTAACAGAAAAAGGTAAACAAAAATCTCATTTGTCTTGATAGAGGGTGACTCAAAGATAACAGGTAGCACAAGTATAGGCCCAGGCAGGGCCCAGCCAAGACAAGAGGAAGCAAAGGGCAGAGAAGGTGCTGGAATGCCAGCAGTGTAAGTACAGGAAGTTGGAGTACAAGATGGGCATGGGAAAGTCCATGTTGTACCTCACCTGCCAAGAGGCAAAGGCATGGTATAAGCATGCAGGAAAAAAGAAGCTGGTATGAAAGCAGTGGCAGAAGGATGCAGAGTAGCTCAAGAAGAGGTAATGCTTAGAGGGGGCAGCAGGTGGTGCCAAGCAGATGGCAGAGGGCTGCTGCCTGCTAGTGGTGACCATATAGGAGGTAGAGGGCAGGGTGGTGCAGAAGTTGAGGAGAAGAAACTGGCTGCTAGAGCAGCTGGTTAATATCCTTGATTCTGTGTGGTCAGTGGGTGAAGAGGAGGTAAAGAGTGAGCCAGGGGACAGGGAAGAAGAAGAGATGATGGTAGAAGTGGCAGAGTTAAGAATGGAGATCTGGGAGGAAGCAGAGAGAGAGTTAGATAAAGATGTAATAATACTAGGGTAGTGTTGTAAAACAAGGACTCTAGTTAGTATCTTTATAAACAGAGGTTGGAATGTGGAATTGGTTCAGAAGGTCTGCAACTTGACTAAGTAAATGAAAAAATGATTAACTATTGAAAAGCCTTGTGATTACTTGCATGAGCAAGTTTTTGAAGGAAGGGCAGAGTGAGCTCAGAAAAATAAGGTTTCTGCAGATCATAAGATAATCTATTGTAGTGAAATCTCATAACCAGGCAGTGATGCCTTGATGGTCATGGGGTAATAAGGAGAACAAAAGAACAACCAAGGAAAGAAACACAAGAATTAACTAAGTATCCTAGAGGGACAAGTTTAGAGACAGACATTAAATTGGTTACTCTGAAATAGGGTCAGGAGAATCAGAAAAAGAAATGAAGATATCATATGTAGGGCATTTAAATCCATTTCTGATTCCTCTAGCAAGCCTCTGCTTAGCTAATGCCTTGGTACTCACATTCTAGCACTGCTAGCCAGCCTTTTCAACTACCTAGTTCTTCTACATGCAACTCCAGTGCAACTCCAATACTCTGAGCCCCTTTGATTCAGCTCTAATCTAGCTTATGATTGGGCCTTGCATTTAGTGCTTGCCAAAGCTACACTAGTTCTTCAACCCTTTTCCTTGACACACCAGTCCTCCAATACCTTTTTCACTACTCTAGCTTTACTGAAACTACCTTGTTCCTTTTCTGCTTCTATTCTGACTTTAACTTTGCTTATAATTTCTATTCATTGTATCTTAGCCCTTGCTCCTGCATCTCTGAAGCTACTCCACTTCAACTCTGCTTTTTCTGACATCAGTTCTTGTCTTTTATGTTGTTTCAGCTTTATATCTGACAACTGTCATGTTAACATCTGTTGTCAGCTACTCTTTGATACCTCCAATCCCATCTTCATTATCTCCAGGAAATGAAACTTCATATTTCACTTTTCTAATAACTCCTGTTACATCTCCATTCATATTCAGGTTGCATTGACACCTGCCTTTGCTTCTAAGACAACTTCCTTTCCATCTCTGTTCCTTCTTTAGATAATCTGCTTCTTCAAGGTATAAGTACAGTAGTCCTGTATCTAATACCTTAGTTTGAATATTGCCAGAAATACCCCCCTTTGCATCTGTTTATCCTTACTCCAACTGAGCTCTTGGGCTTACCCTCCAACCCTCCAGAGTACTCTGGAGTTTTTAGCATTAAGTTATGATTGGCTTGATGTTAACTTGGAATAAGTGACAACTTTACTGCTGTTGCTACCCCTATCTGTTTTGAGTCTCCTGACTCACTCTGACCTTCCAGCCCTGCTGGAAATTATGACCAGCCTATTAGCTATTTTTTTCAAGTTTTGATGACTCCACTTCTTAAGACTGGACCTGACACTCTTCATCTTGTCCATCTCTCCTGTTGAGCCCTGAGCAAGCTCTCCTCTGCTATCTCCAGCTCTCTGCAAATTGGAACACTGAGGCTATGCAAGAGCACATCACATAAGGTGAAGCCAAGTCCCATCTGATGATAAGCACTACTACTTGACTACTTAATTATTTTCGGAAATTTCCAGAATTCTCTGGAGACCTCTGGAGCTCCCATCTCCTTTAAGTGGACTCTGACCTTATAAGAAGTAGTGGTAGTAGCAATTCCTTTTCATTTGTCCTTTATCTCATCTCTCTCCTCATTAGTGATAAAGAGTTTTGATAGTTGTAACAGAAGAGGACAGAAGTGGAGAGCCTGTGGGCTTTAAAAAGACTACTAAAAAGAAGGTCAGAACTTAGACTAAAGCCAGATAGTTAAAACAGAACATTCAAAGCAAATGTTGGGAATCTCAGGGTTGGAATCAGAGTAAAGAGAAATGAAGTTAAAGAGAGTTTCTTATCTTCAAAGGGAACTAAAACACACTAATTTCCAGCAAGACAGTTTATGCAGCTAGAGGTCAGAGTCAAATTAAAGTTAGGTTGAGATCTGATAAAACTGGTATGGGACAGGGAAGATTGTCAGACATATCCCATTTTCCACATGTTTTTACTCAGAGAACTTCAGTTTTAACCCAATGAATAGCTTGTTTCTTGCTTTCATAACAGAATACTGCTAATGTGTTAAAACCTATGTACCAGGGGTAAAGCAGATATGTAAATAGACTTCTGTCCACTGTTAAAACTCATGCCATATAATGCAGATATGCAGAGAGACTTTGGTCCTTCTACTCATATCTGCTTCATGAACAAAACCTTTATTGCTAGAGAGCAAAGATCAGGTTCCAGCATCTAGGTGGTGTATGAACCTAAAAGAGGGATATAACTCCAGGAGCTCTGGAGATGTCTGGAGATATCTGGAAAGATTCAGAAAGGGTTTCATTGATCAAATGGAACTTAGCTTTACCTTCTGTGGTACATCCTTGCACTTCTCAGTGTTCTGATTTACAAAGGGGTTGAAGGTGGGGAAGAGAGCAGTCTGTGCTTAACAGGAGGAATAAGCAAGATGAGAAGCATCAAGCCTAGACATAATAAGAGTAGGTCCTTTAGAGTAAACCAGAGGGTCAGAGGTTGAGCTGGGGAGCTCAGACAGAATGAGAACAAGACCAAGATGGGGTGTCTTTATCAACATTTATACTAAGGTATAAGATATAGAACTACAGTACTTATACCTTGGAAAACAGGTGATCTAAAGAAGAAAGAAAGATATGAAGGAAGTTGTCTCTGAAGTGAAGGCAGGTGCCATTGCAACCTGGATACAAATGGAGATGTCAGGAGAAACAACATCAAATAATGTCAGGATGAAACTGAATAATAACAGAAAGAAGCAAGAGGAAACAAGGAACAGAAACAGAAACTGTTATAATTTTATTTCATTTTTCCCTACTTTTTAACCCTTCTCCAACTCTTCACATTTTCACCATTTCACATTTCACTTCTTCACTTTTCACAAGGTCTAGATTGGTCTAGACTATGAGGTCATATCTCATGTTTATTACATGTTACTGCTAGGGTTCTTGCTCTTTTAATGTCATTGGATGGCTTACTATATACTACTTTAGAGCCAGTCTATCTTACATGGTCTATATGTGTTCTTGTACCATATAAAAGAAGAGGTGCTGGACTGGTAATCCCTAGTCCTGCACATTTAAGCTCTTTCTTCAGCTTTCACAAGTCCAAGCCTTTTCATTCCTCTTTGCCTAGTTGTGGGTCCTAAGTTCAAACCCTTACTCAGATTAGAACAGATAAGAGTGCCCTTAGGCCTCTAAAGAATTTCCAGTTTAGCACTAAGATGGTGCTTCACTTGTGCAAGACAATATTACTATTAGTACTTAAGAACAGAAAAGATCACTACCATTAAGTTCTCTTGTTTATGCCAGCTTGTCATTCATATCCTTGAGGTCATGAAGAAGTTTTAAAAGATTTAATCAACAAAGCCATTCTAGGTTTCTCAGATGATGAATTGGGAGGAGAAAGTTTTCAAAGGAGATACAATGAGTTCTATCAACAAATGGGAATAGATTTCACAGCCAAGAGGGCTAGAAACAGATGAATAGTGACTACAGATAGGCTTCAATCACTCAGACCATCCTTTTTACTTAAGATTTCAAAGCACAGTCTCAGAACCACAGAGGCACCTGCCATTCTCCATCCACTAAGCAAACATGTCATATTTAGGAGAAGGAGAGTACAAATTACAGGAGAAAAGGGAAAGGAAGTCAAGTCCAGATCTCCAAAAACCCAAGTACATTTACCCAACAGTCTCCATTTTGACCCAGGGCCCACAGAGCTTAAGAACAACAGGGTGGTCAAATCCACTCTTCAGACTGCAGACATCCAAACTTTTGAAGCCTTCTTCAGATACCATGTCTAAAGAAACAATAGAGGATTTGTTGAAGGAGTTGAGAGAAGGAGTTAAAAGGAAGGTAGCAGATCCCAGGAAATAGGACAGGAATAGAAAGAAGTGAAGGTTGTGGTGGGCCAAGATAAGAGTTTGGCATGAGAAACAGCTGTGGAAGAACAATAGGGTAATGGTAGCCATGATAATGTTAAGACTGGAAGGAAGGGCAGCCAGATTTGCTCAGGTGACCTTGGAGAAATGCCTGGAAAAAGGTACATGGCCAGCATGGAAAGAATTGACTTTGGTTATAAAAAGATACTTCCATATTGACAAGCTAGCTCATGAAGCCCTCAAAAAGGTAGAAGTCTTGAGATATATGGGGAGAATTAATGAATACCTCCAAGAATTTGAAATATTAAGGAAGGTTGTGGAGATTTCCTTGGAGCATGCATTAAAACTGCTCAGAGAACAAGTACAATACCACATATACCAGCAAGCAGTATTACAAGATTTAAAGGAAACTCATTTCAGACTAATTAAACAGTTCTAAACTATAAGATGAGCTTATGAGTGAATGGCAGTAGAGCACAATGCTCCTGTCTCTTGTTTCCAGAGTCCTAGGGGTCCTCCTCCTCAAAGAACCAGTCCTTATGCCCCTAACAACCCTAATAACAAGTATTAGCCAAGACTCCCCTGACAATCCCCTCCTAGGTTCATAGTCACAGGAATGCAACCAGAACAAGGTGATTTAATGGAGATAGATGTTCAGATGATAGAAGTAGGGCAAGAATGCTGGAAATGTCACAAAAAGGGTCACATTGCCAAGGACTATCATTCTAACCTTCCCTTTACCTTATTCCCTCATGTACAGCCTTGAGCCAGCACCCTAGCTACAAACAATAGGGCCATGAACTAAAGGCAAGTCTTGACCTTTGGGGATTTTGAACCAGTTTAAGGGGAACCAAACATATATAAAGCCCCTATGATTGACATGAGAATACTCACTGCAGAAGTAGCCAAAAAGAACAAGTCTTCCTAGATAGAAGAAGTCCAGAAGGAAAGTATGTATAGAGAAGCAGCCACAGCTTACTAACAAGATGTTTTTGCAAATGAGGTGAAACATTTAAAAGAATAAATACTTCTATTAATCAAGGTAGTAGAAGTGCATTTACCTTTTCTTCTGATTCTGGCACTGCAATATTTAACTCATGTACAAATAAAGTTTCCTTTGCCCAATAGGGGTCTTGAAAGAGCTTGGTTGGGGGCTATATACTAGTGCTTAATTCCTCTAAAAAAAAAGAAAAAATATGTATTCATAGCTTACCAGTTACAAAATTCAAGAAAACCCTTGATTTAATTGAAGGTAGGGACAAGTTTAAATTGAAAACACAACTAACAGGATTAGGAAAAGATAACAAATGGAAAATGATGGATACAACAATGGCACTTCTTGATTCAGGGGCTGTGGTAATGTTTATTTATAAAAACATTGTAAAAAAATATGGACTAAAACAGGTTCCATTAAAACAAGAAGTGGCAATATTTAATGCAGACAGATCAGAAGGAGTTAGAGGATAACTCTGCTCAAAGGTATTTCTTCAAATAAGTTTTGTTGATATAACAGATACAAGACATAAAGAAGAAGTAGAATCCCTTGTAATGCAACTAGGTACCCTAGATCTACTAATCAGGTCTGATTGGTTCAATAGACATAATTTGATAATAGATTGAAGGGAAAAGAAGATCTTCTTAGACAGAAAAATAGCAGTATCCTCCAGAACAATCAAGGCTGCAGAATTAGATGACTTATGGAAACAGGTATCATCTGAATTCTGGAAGTTCATGAAGATCTTTTCACAGAGACAATCAAAACAAATGCCAACCTGCAAACCATAGAATTATGTGGTAAAACTAAAAGAAGGCTTCATATTAAAAAAAATTGAGTAATTCCCCTTTCTAATTCTGAAATGACAGAAGTTCAGGAATTTATTGAAAAAGAAACAAAGAAAGGATATATTAGACCCTTACAATCTCCACAAACATCACCTGTTTTTTTCATTAGCAAGAAAAATGGAGGAAAGAGAATGGTAATAGACTATAGGTACTTCAATGATTGAACCATCAAGAACAATTATCCATTATTACTAATTTCCACACTCATTGATCATTTAAAAGGCACAGATCTCTTTATTACTCTAGATCTTTGCTGGGAATATAACAATATTTGAATGAAAGAAGGAGATAAGTGGAAAGGAGCATTTACCACATCAATTGGAGTGTTCAAGTCATTGGTAATGTATTTTGAAATGTGCAATAGTCCAGGCACATTTCAAACCATGGTAAACAACATATTTCATGACTTATGATCTTTTGTTATGATTTATATTAATGACATTATTATCTTTTCCAAAGAGAAGACCAAAAAAGAACATGCTGATTTGGTAGCACAAGTCTTATAATGGCTTATAAATAATGATCTATTTCTAAAGCCATGAAAATGTCACTTTATTCAAGAAAAAGTGAATTACCTAGACATGGTCATGTCTAAAAATGGGGTTGAAATGCAGATAAACAAAGTACAAGCCATCCAAGATTGGTCAGTTCCTTACTCCCTCAAGCAAGTTCAAGCCTTTTTAGATTTGGCTAATTACTACAGATGATTCATTCAAGGCTTCACAGACATTGCTTATTTACTGAATGATCTTACCCACAAAGACAAGAAATTCTCTTGGAACAGGCCTTAACAAAAAGGCTTTTGTAATCATCAAGAATATTATGGGCATTGTTATAATGCACTTTTTCAATTTTCTTTTTTTGGCATTTTCTTCTTACTACTGTAGCTCTTCACATTGTCACATCATGTGACCTTATCACATCTTCACATCTTCACACCTTCACCCTTTCACATTTGCACATTTCACTTCTTCATATGTCACAGATCTAGAGCAATCTAGACTCTGATGTCATGTCTTATTATATCCTATTGTATTTCTAGGTCCCTGCTCCTATTATGCCATTGGTTGGCTTACTGTATATTACTTTAGGGCCAGTGCCAGTCACATGGTCTGTGCATATACTGTAGCAATATAAAAGAAAGGCAGCTCAAGTCTGGAATTTCCCAGTCTTGTGCACTTGAATCTCCCAGTTCTACAAGTCCCTTGGCTCTTACTCTTACTCTTACTCTTTGCCTAGTTCTGGTGTTTCTATGTTCAAAGACACTACCCAGAATTCTCTTTAGGAAGCACATACCAAGGAGATATGAGGATTAGGTCTGTTATAATTTTTATTCTATTTTCTTCATTTTTACTTTACTCTTGCAACTCTTCACATTGTCACATCATGTGACCCTTTTCATATCTTCACCTTTTCACATTTCACCTCTTCACTTCTTCACTATATCACAAGTCTAGGCTGGTCTAGACTGCCTTATGTTCACCTCATGTATTTCCAGGTTCCCACTCTGGTTTTGCCATTGGATGGCTTACTGTACTAAATTTTAGGGCCAGTCCATTGTGTATGGTCTGTGTGCACTTCTGTAGCATATATAAAGGAGAGGTGCAAGCCTGGTTAACCCCAGTCTTGCACACTTGAGCTCTTTGCTTTTACAAGTTCAAGTCTCTTGCCTCTATTCCTATATCTTTTGCCTAGTTCTGTTGGCTCTAGTCCAAAGCCTTCATTCTCAGTAGTATTTGAGCACCCTCAGGCCTCAGAGGCTCTCAGAAGTTCGACATACAAGATCTGTGTCTCAAGATTAATGCATCAAGAAGTTGCATTTCAAGCATGGCCCCTTTTTTTGTCTATCCTGACTCCACCAAATCTGTCCATGTTGAAACTGATGCTAGTGATATTGCCACTGGAGCTATTCTGTCCTATCTGATTGATGGTCAATGGTGACCCACTGCTTATTTGTTGCACTCTTTATCCCCTGCAGAAAAAAATTATTCTATTTATGACAAAGAACTCTTAGCAGTTATTCAAGCTCTCAAAGAATGGTACCATTTGCTCATTGATCAGGTCCATTTTGAAATTTGGACAGATCATTAAGCATTGAAATATTGGAAATGGTCCCAGGATTTATCCTCTTGCCAAGCTAGATAGGTGGAAATGCTTATAAAATATTACTGTTTCATCATTTATAAACCTGGGACTTACAATGATT
>JBBPKN010001284.1:0-18506 GCA_038089275.1 Pulveroboletus cf. rosaemariae | reverse complement strand
CGTTTGTATGCGAGTGGTAAGTCAATAAAACCAGACCCAGAGGACCCCAGACCAAGCTAAATACCTGGCGCTAGCGCACATGTGGACTATTTCAGTCTATCATTTGGCTGAGGCGTGTGACGGGGTCCTGGCGTTATCGGTATCATTTCATATCCCGGAAAGTGACCCTGCAGCGCTCCACCGCGGCCAACTCTTAAAGTGAGCTTTGACGATCGGAACATAACAACGTGGGATATCAGATTGATATACTGGTGCCTTAGTGTGTTGTCCAAGTGTTGGGAGATTGTGCATCTTGGTCCCATCAAGGGATAGTACCGACAACGCATCAGCAAGGACGAATAATAGTAAATTTACTTCCGAGATAACTCCCGCGAACGTATGAAGAACCTAAATACACGGATTCAGAATTCGAATCCCGAGGAGCTATTGGCAAATAATGAAACCTGGACTGCAAATCTTGTTGGAATTGGTTGATTACCTACGCTTTATAGCTTACATAAGCTAATAGCTACATCGGACCATTAGTTACCTTAGGATACTTAGTGACTACAAGTTTCCTGCAGTTTCAACAAGCAGGAGATTGTAGTTAATTAACATATTTTAATACTCTCCCTAAGGCAGTAATTCTAGCAAGGTGAATGATTGACCAAAGAAAAAGGTAAATAACTAAAAGAATGTTGATATCTAAATTAAATCTGAAGAGATTGCCACAAAATTGAAATTATCCATAAACAATGTCTATATTGTATCTATTGAGCTGCTTGTTAAAGTAGCACTTAGTCATGTGTAAGACAATGAACTCATATTGATATATACCTGTTAAAGTAGCACTATGTATGGGTAAGTGGGAGTACATAGTGTATGAAACAGAAAGCTTACCTCAGTTGTATGTAAGACAACAAACTGAGGTGCTCTAGACAAAGAGATACATTATATATATGAACTCCAATGTATCTTATGAGTATAGTAATAACAGTATTTGTATAACTGCCAGGCTGAAACTGAAAAGGAACAAGAGATAAAGTACATATGCAAGACAGTAGTGAAGGAGCCCTTTGGAACTGAGATACATGCCAAACAGATGACATAGAGTTCATATGCATACCTGTTAGATATGGCATGTTGTGAGTTCCTGGCTACATGCATGCTTGCCAATTCTGACACTTCCCCTCAAGCTGCACAGAGCCCAAGCTTGGCAGCAAAGTGCTTGACCTTGGGGAACAGAAGGGCTTTGGTGAGCATATCAGCAATCATATTGGTGGTGGGACAAAAAATAAGACAAATTTTGCCATCATCAATAATCCAACAAATAAAGTGGAAGCAAATATTGATGTGTTTGGTACAAGCATGGTATTGATGGTCATGGGCAAGGGCAATGGTAGATTGATTGTCAGAAAAGAGAGTAATGGGATTGGTACACTGAGTAAAAACATTGGCAATAAAAGAGTGGAGTCAAAGAGCTTCCTTAGTAGCATGCATGGTAGCAACATACTCACTCTCTGTGGTTGAAAGGGACATGATGTCTTGCTTTTTTGATGCCCAGGACATGGTGCCTCCATCAAGAAGAAAAGCATAGCCAGAGATAGCCTTGTGATTCTCTGCCATACTATCATTAGCATCAGTGTATCCCTGAAGTACCTTCTTAGTACCACCATATGTGAGGCATAGGTCCCTGGTGCTGATCAAGTATCTGTAGATGCATTAAACAGCATCCCAATGTGGCATGCCAGGATTGCTGGCAAATCGCAAGACAGTGGTGATGGCATATGAGATATCAGAGCAAGTACCAAGTGCCATGTATATGAGGGAACCAACAGCTTTGTGATATGGGATATGCTGCATGGCCGCATATTTAGCACCAGTTGAAGGGGACTGAGTGGTGGTGAGTTTCATCTGAGGGTCCATGGATGTGGAGAGTGGCTTGAGTTCATTGAAGCCAAAATGACAGGTGATGGAGTTGATATATGAGTGCTGGGAAAGGGAGATGGTGCGGGTGTTGTGATCATGGATTACCTCAATTCCCAGGAGCCAGTGGAGCTCCCTGAGATCTGTGATCTCAACATGCTTACAGATCTGCACCTTAATTGCCCAGATGAGGGCAAGAATTGAGGTAGCTATGGTACAGTTGTCAATGTGTACAACAATGATGATGAGGGACTGCTTAGCATGTTTGACAAAGACAGCTTGGTCAACATTACACTGTTTGAAGCTGAGAGCCTTGACTAAGATCTCAACCAGTTTTTGATACCAGTGGTGACTGCTCTATTTGAGTCCATAGAGTGTTTTGTGCAATCTACAAACATGGTGAGGGTGGGTGGAATCAGCATACCTGGGTGGCTGATGCATGTAAATGCATTCTTCATCTCTGAGCTCTTCATTGAGAGAAGCTCCCTTGATGTCAATTTGATGTAGCTTGAGGTTAAGCTGGGCAGCAAAAATGAGAATGGTATGGATTGAGGTGAGTTTGGCAACAGGGATGTATGTATTGAAGTAATCAACACCCGGGACTTGTGAAAATCCTTGCATGACAAGACATGCTTTATAGTGCATAACAGTCCCTGCAGCATCCTTTTTAGCATGGAAAATCCATTTGGAATCTACTATATTGGCTGCAGAAGGTGGGTCAACCAGTTTCCAGGTGCCAGCTTTGCACAATGTATCAAGTTCATTATTGATACCCTGTTCCCATAGCAGCCAATCCAGATGGCATTTGGCCTTAGCAAGTGAGGCAGGTTTAAGGGCCTTGGCCTTTGTGGTGGTGTTGTTTAAGACAAGCACCAGTTCAATATTGTTGTTGTAGGTATCTGCCATGAGTATTTCATTTGCTGTCCCCTCCCCCTCAAGAGTGATGGGGCTGGTATCCTGTTCACATTCACATGTGGCTGCTTCCTGGACTGAGTTGGGAAGCTGAATGCCACAAGGTGGAATTGGGTCAGCAGCCTTGCCATGGATGATATCAAGGACATACTGAAAGGGTTGGCAGATGTGTTTTAGGTGAGATAAGGCAATAGGGGCTGAAGATGGCAGTGGATTGGGGACATTGGGTGTGGCTTGTGTAGCTGATGGCACTGACTGGGCCACAGTGGCATTAGGTACAGTGGCATGGGGCTGGTGGTTAGGTAATGGCACTAATGGCACATGCATGACATTGGCTTCAAGTGGGATTACAGCATCCTCCCCCTTAATGTCATGGTGGGCCTCCTGCCAGTAAATATTGCATTTGACAGTGACAATCTGCTTTGCCAGCCAGTAGACATGGTAAACATTCTTGGATTGATTGTTGATATCCATCCAGTGGACTTTATCAGCCTTTCAGGCTAGTTTATGGCCATATGAAGTTCTAGTGTAGATCACAGATCTCCACTCACAGACATGGCTGAGATTGGGTGGCTACCTGTAAGTGACTTCATATAGTGACAGGCCATCCAGAACTTTGGTGGGTATGTGATTTTTCAGCCAGATAACATGCTGGGCAGCCTCTCCCCACAGAAACTTTGGCAAGCTGCTTGCATGCAGAAGGGCATGGACACACTTGAGGATCATGCAATTTAGCTGTTCAGCAATGCCATTGTGCTGGGGAGTATCAGGCACAGTAAAACATTGGGCCATTCCCTGAAAGTGCAGGTACATGATGAATTCTTTTCCTTGATACTCACCACCATGGTCTGAGTGGAGCAATTTGACCTTTGCAGCAAGCTGCTGATCAAGCCAAGCCTCAAAAAAACAGTAGGCTTTGAAGGTCTGACTTTTCTGGTGGAGGGTGTACAGGAAGGTAAGTCTCAAGTGGTCATTAGTGAATGTCACATAATAACAGTGATCTCCTAAGGTTGTGATGGGCACTGGCCCCCAGACATCAGACCATATCAGTGCATCTACAGAAACTGTGCAAGCCCCCTTGCAGATCTTTGCAATAGGCTTGCAGGTCACCTTTACATACACACACAATTTATAGAAAGTGCCTTTATTCTTTGTTGTGTCAAATTTCAAACCACTGACCAGCCCCTTTTCAATGAGGCTTTGAGTGACAGACAGAGCAATATGCCCATAATGATGGTGCAGTTGCATGACTGTCACAAGCTCAGTAGCAGCAGTGGCAGAATTGTGATTATGCATGACCTGGTATAAGCCCTTGAAGGTATGTGGTATCCTGCCAATTGTATCACTGTCCAATCCCTGGAGTATGCAGAAACCATCTGCAAATGTAGTCAAGAGCCCAAGCTCATCAAGATGGCCAATCGACACTAGTGTGTATCTGACCTCAGGTAAGAATAACACCTCAGTAAGTCATAGCTTGGTTGAGTTGTACCCATGTGATACCTCAATTACCATGTCACCAACATCAGTTGCAACAAATTTCTAACAGTTTATGGCAGTGAATGACTTGTCTGGGATGGTCCCAAAGTTTTCAAAACAGTTGCAATATGGGGAGATGTGATGGGTCAATCTGGAATCAAAGAGTTCAATTTGGCAGGGGTAAGTACACTCGGCATGTGCTTCCATAATGATATCTTCATGGTTTTCATCAGGGACAGTGCAATCAACAGATACCTTGATCTTGACTAGCAGTGCTCTTGCCTCTTCCAGGTCCCAGACATCTCAAAAATGTCTTTATCTGTGACTGAGAACCAATCTGGTATATCCTCATCTTTCTCCATGTCATTTGACTCCACAAATAATAAGTCAGTAATCAACATCTCATCACTAGAGTTGTCCAGGACACCAAAAACACCATATTCAGAATCTGTGTCTTTATCCATGACATTAGCAATATGACTTGCAGTAAGTTTGCTTTTACTGCTATTCTTTTTGTGGAAAGCTGCTAAATGCTCCATAGAGCCACACTCCCAGCATTTTGGTGGATTGCACCTCAAACTCCCACATCCACCATTAGTGGTGTGCTGCCCTCTCTCTTGTCCACATAAATGAACTGATGAGTTGACAGCTATAGCTTCATCCCTATCACAATTCTTGCCATCAAATTGATGTGGATGCTTCGCCTTTTGGTGTTCTGCTTCCTCAGTGATGACAGAAATAAGGGTATCAGGATCTAGAGTCTTGGTGGAGCTAAAAAGCCTTACTGCAGTGAGTTGATTTGAGGTGAAATTTGCAAGTAAATTCAGGAGAGACTTGATGTTACAAACACTATCATGCAGTCACCTGACAAGCACGTGACCGTGGGACTTCATTGCCAAAACAAGAACCCTAGGTTATGGTTGAGCACTCTTATTTAATATTCTATGCGCATGGTTGGGGTTACACTTATGGTTGGATCTAGTATCTCAGATGATAGATGCATCTCCCGATCGGATCTCCAATGAATCTGATCTCGATCCAGAAGAGGGTCAGATCTGATCGTGGCAGATCTCTAGATGGGATCTCCTTGGCCTCATGGTTGAGGGTATGGTTTGATCTCCATTGACCCTGACTTCTATTTATATTTAGATCCCTTCCCTTCCATTCTCCCACCTCCTCATGTTGATACACACCCCTTCCGCATGGCCCGTTTGGTCATACTCTTAGTAAGTACGCCCTATGCCCAATTACTATATTTAGAGATTCCCTTTGCCCTGGACTTGGTCCGTGCGCACTTGGGATTAGTATTTATACAGTAGCGTCCAAAGACTCGAGACCCCAGTCTTGAGCATTTTCTTGTATCTTAGCATGCCTTTATCTAGCATCTAATCAAGTTGCTACTCATCACTCCTGGCTTGACCATTCGTTATCATTGCTATCACTCATTCATCATCAACGTCGCCCATAGCATCAAGCCAGCCCCTACTTTAGGGTTAGGAACATCAAACCTTATCGCAACCGTGGAGTCACTGGCCCGAACATCAGGACAAGTGTCACAGTCTTAGTTGGGAAAGCCGAATGTAACACTTGATAATGGTAGACCAGTAATCTGTTTCATTAATAAGAACTCCAATGGCCACTAATTCTTCCCATTTGGTTCATAGCCCATCAAGGAATTAATGAATATTGCCTCCTTTGGTGAGTTTTAACTCCAAAAACTGCATACACAGGTCTGTTTGTGCATATGCACCCTTTTTTGTATACTCCTTCATTATCTCATTCCATATTCCAGTGATGCTTGTTTGCTTTTGGACATGCAAAGCAGTCAAGTCAGGAATTCACTGGGTAAGTAAATGTTTGGCCACTCATTCATTCTTCAACCACTTATTCACTTTATTCTGCTGATCTGTGGTCATTGGAGGCACATGACTAGGTTTAACAGTGGTGCCATCAAAATGGCCCCATAGCTCCTTGGCTTTGACAGCAACCTGGAAGTAAAAAGCAAAAATGGCCCAGTTCATGCCTTTGACCTCAAGTTTTGGCACATTGCTGGAAAGAGTGTTGGTGGATACAGGTACAACAGTGGTCATTGTGGTGAGATTTGAGTTTGTTCAATATACAGGGGAATTGGGGCTCATAACCTGTTAAAGTAGCACTCAGTTATGTGTAAGACAACAAACTCATATTAATATGTACCTGTTAAAGTAGCACTATGTATGGGTAAGTGGGAGTACATAGTGTATGAAAGCAGAAAGCTCACCTTAGTTGTGTGTAAGACAATGAACTGAGGTACTCTAGATAAAGAGATATATTATATATATGAACTCCAATGTATTTTATGAGTATAGTAATGATAGCATTTGTATAACTGCCAGGCTGAAACTGAAAAGGAACAAGAGATAAAGTACATATGCAAGACAGTAGTGAAGGAGCCCTTTGGAACTGAGATACATGCCAAACAGATGACATAGAGTCCATATGCATACCTATTAGGTATGGTGTGTTGTGAGTTCCTGGCTACACACATGCTTGCCAATTCTGACACTGCTGTTGGTGCAGCATCAGTGCAGTTGCCTAATTAGGCAAGTTGTGGCTTATCCATGTGCCAAGTGCATATATACAGTGGCTTAAAAAACTGTCCCAATATTTGCATGTTTTGCATTAAATGCAGTGGCTATCAATAACTACTAATTATTATGCTAGGCTATAAGTGTATAAAATGCAGTACTTGCTCTTGGCTTTCTATTGATTCAATGATCAAAGCATTTGGTTATGTTTTGATAACATGGCAATCATATCAAAATAACAACTTATTGGGATAGTTTTTTGACTTTAAATAGAATATGATATTTAGTACCTGGTATAACCTTTCTTGGCCTTGATAACTGCTTGAATCCTTCTAGGCATGCTTTCTATTCATTTTTGATACTCCTTCACAAAAATCCTTTCCCACTCTATCACCACCCTATCCCATAATTGATAAACTTTTATAAATACCCTCTTATAACCTGAAAGGTATCTTTTCAAATGACCTCAAGTGTATTCAATAGGATTAAGGTCTGGAAATTGAGCAGGTCAATTTAGAAGCTTGATATCTTGCTCCTTAAATCAGATTTGAGCTCTTCTAGAGATATGCTTGGGATTATTATCTTGCTAAAAGATGACTTTATCTGAAGAAATTCCAGAATTCTCTATGCTCTGCAACAATCCTTTTTTCAAAATTGCCACATACTGTTTAGCATTTATTCTTTTCTTAACCTCACTCAAAACTCCCACACCATTCCATCCAATATAGCCTTATACCATGAGTGATCCTTCTCCAAACTTGACTATACTTTTGATCTTCTTAGAACTTATTTTCTCTTTTTTCTTTTTTCACACATATTCTTGTTTATCTGATTCAATTCTATTGATTTTAGTCTCATTTGACCAAATCACTCTCTTCCAGTCCTTCACAGTCCAATGCCAGTACTTCAGAGTAAAGGCCAACCTGTTTTTTCTTCTTTATCACATCTTTTAGAGAAGCCTTTTTAAGGGTATTTCTGACTGTTTGTGGGCAGACAGGAGTGCTGACAATAGAATTGATGAAATGAGTGGCCTGAACTGCATTACTGGCCTTTCCAGTAAGAATTTATTAAACAATAGTACACTTATTGATAGGAGAAAGTTTTGAAGAACAACTACCATAATGATTTTTCTTCTCTGGTTGAATTTCCTAAAGGACCCTAGCCACAGTAGACTTCCCTAGACCAGTTTGAGATGCAATTTTCCTACAGAAAAGATCAAGAGAGGCAAGAGAGATGATATTATCTCTTTAAGCAGCAGAAAGATATTTCATGATGAAGATAGGGAATTTATTTGTAATGGTAGGATTTATATATGCTGCAGGCTAATTAGTGACATAATAGTGACATAATATATTACTTACATAAGATATATAATCATATTACAGCACTTCAGGGTCCAATATATGTAATGGGAATTCAAAGTCAAAAAACTGTCCTAATAAGTTGTTATTTTGATATGGTTGCCATGTTACCAAAACATAACCAAATGCTTTGATCATTGGACCAATAGAAAGCCAAGAGCAAGTGCAGCATTTCATACACTCATAGCCTAGCATGATAATTAGTAGTTATTGATAGCCATTGCATTTAGTGCAAAACATGCAAATATTGGGACAATTTTTTGAGCCACTGTACCTATTAAAGATAAAAAGTGTTGATTATGGTATAATCTTCATATAATACAGCTTTCTGTTTCACTGTAATAGCTACAATCTTTTATTGCCTACCTAATATATTAGTATATAATAGCTTTATTCTGCTTTAATATGTTGACTCTTTTCTATAGTATCCTTAGTTATTTTTTTATCCTGACTGAGGTATGCAAGAGCTTATCATATATTATAGTATTGCTCACTGACAAGTACCTAGTCCTTATTTTCATTAGGTTATGAGCTCTGTAGTCTAAAACAAAATTAAAGGAACATGTCAAAATTACTATGTTTGTATTATGGATTCTGACTAAATCAAGAGGGAATAACCTTGAGGGGTGTCCATACTGAAGGAAACAAAGAAGTGGCAGCCTAGCAAGCACAAGAGAACAAGGAAACAAGAAAATAAGAAAACAAGTGCTCTAGACTGGAAAACCAGTCTATGCCTTATTCTTCTTTATATATTGCTATCTACTGTGTATGGACCAGGCCATGAGGAGTACATAAGGTAGCTAGTATATAGAGAACAAAGCTAAATAAGGGAATAGGGCAAAGGAGAACTAAATAGGAACCAATGGCAAATAAGAAGTAAAGAGTAAAAAGAAAGCAAGGCAGCAATAAGGTATGACATTAGAGGGCTAGGCCATGACATTATAAAAGGCTATGCTACAATGAGGTAAAAGACTAGACCAGACTAGACCAGAACACATGGCATAGAACCATAATAAGATAGAAAAAGATAAGATGAGGTAAGTGAGATAAGATAAGATAAGATGAAAGAAGCGAAAGGGGCTAAAGAGATCTAAATAGGAAATGATACTTAGCTTAGGGTAAAATGAAAAATAACCCTTAGCTAAGTAGTGCCAGTGCATAACAGTTTGATCAAGAAAATACTTCACAATTGATGATCTGTTACATATTAACATTTTGTAAGCACAAAAGTTACATGGTATCTCATGTAATCATGGAAATCCTATGCCATACAAGGAATAAACCTAGACTATGGTCAGTTCTATTCAGAGTATTCCTTACTAAAGGGTTAGTACTGTTAAAACTGTATCTCTTAAATTTGAATACACTGTTAAAATGTATACCCAGTTCCTTCCTGAATAAAACCCTTGTTGCTAGAGAACAAAGGTCAGGTTCCAGTGTCTTATTGGTGCATGAATCTGAGGGAAGGTCATAACTCCAGAGACTCTGGAGATATTCAAAGGGGTTTGGAGGGACCCAGGAAGGGTTTCATTGATCAAACAGGACTTGGCTTCATCTTATGTGATATTCCCTTGCACTTTCCAGTGTTCTGATTTACATAGATGTTAGAGGTGGAAAAGAGGACTATTTTGGCACTTAACAAGAGGGACAGGTAGAATGAGGAGAGTCAAGCCTAGTTATGGGAGTGGGATCTTACAATTTCTTCAATGATATTGATTGGTTCCAGAGGTGCTCTGGAGTAACCCAGAGGGTCAGAGTGAGCCTAAAAGCTCAATCAAAGAAAGGACAATGACAAGGAGGTCTTTATGTCAATATTTGTACTGAGATACAAGATATAGGACTATAGTACTTATACCTCAGAGAGGCAGAACCATCTAGGAGTGTAGTAAAGTGAGACAGGTGCAAAATCAGAAGTGAAGCAGATGTCTAAATATCTAAGAAATAAATGAAGATGTTAGAAAGACAATTTTTAATCATGTCAGACTGAAACTAAAGGGTAACAGGATGAAATGAGGGGAAACAAGGAACAGGAATGGAATAGAAATAGTAACAATAATAGTAACAGTAATTAAGAGTGGGAATAGTAATGGAGTTATACCAGAACAGTTCAGAGACAACAAAATGGAACTAAGGTAGTACTTAACTGGAATAGAGATGGAACTAGAAACAGAATAAGGCAGAGTGGGAGTGGAAGCCCAGTGAAGCATATATTGATGGAAGGCAGAAAGTGTACATGTGTAGCTGGGGTGGACTGGAATGGTGACAGAGGGCTGGAGTTGCCTGGAGAAGAGTCAGAGGGCTAGAATGGCTTACTGGGTATAAGGACCAGTTATAAGTGTTGTGCACGATGTCGGTGACGGTGTAAATGATGAGCGGTAACCCTAATCTTGGGCTTGTCGGTGACGGTGAATGGTTATGAGTGATAAGAATGATATAGATCAAGGAGTACGAGTGAACACTGCACTAGAGATACAAGTGCTCAAGACTGGGGAGTCTTGAGACGATATGCTACAGCTTATATAGGTATAGCTACAGTGCACTGACCAAGACCCTGATGGGAAAATTCCCATGGACCCTGGATGGCGATCAAAAAGAAGAGAAGACACCATAAGAATAGCCAATGGCTGAAAGAGCTCGGTGCTTCTAAAATGGAAGAGAGACAGAAATGAAAAGGGGCTGGAAGACATGAGGCTAACCCTATGCCCTGGGTCTAGACCAGTCATGTGACCTGACACGTGCCCTGATAAGATAAAAGATTAGATAACCATGTGGATAGATAAGATAAGGTCATGTGATGAAAAGTTTGAAAAATCGGACTATAACACTACCCCCTTTTTAGGTCTCGGATTCCAGATGAGACACGAAGAGAGCATTTGCTTCAGTGTGGTTTTCATAGGGTTTAAATAACGAACGGAAAGTGGAGAGGTCGGTGGTAAAAAGACGACGTGGGGCGAAGGGATGTAGCTTGTGGAATTCTGTAATAAGATCCGGAGAATTAGCCAAATCTTCCTTTGTTTGCCAGGTACGATCTGTTTCTCCATATCCAGTCCAATGTACCAGATATTCCAATTTGCCCTTTCGAATACGAGAGTCAATGATGTGATCAACCTTGTATTCTTCGTGTTCTTCTTCAGTGACCAGAATTGGGTCAGGGGTAAGTATGTCCTGCCCACGGAGTGAAGGGAGATATGGTTTGATACGTGAAATATTTACGGTTGAATGAATGCGCATCGTGGAAGGGAGTTTTAGATGAACAGCATGGGGAATGATGTTAATAATAGTGAATGGGCTGATCCATCGTTTTGTGAGCTTTTTCGATGGATAAGGAAGTGTTAAATTTTTTGTGGAAAAAAGAACTTGCTGCCCCTTAGTATATGAGGGGAGCAATGTTGTGTTTTGTTTTGTCATTCTTTCTTTCGTTTTCTGTAAAGCCTCTTGCACGTCTTTGAAGAATTTAGCCATTTCGTGAAGGAAGTGGGAAGAAGGGTGGTTAGATAGCGGCGCTTCAAAACCAAGACGAGGATGATATGTTTTTGTAATTTCGAATGGTGATGTCTTGGTAGAAGTTGAATAAGAATTATTATGATGATATTCAGCGATTTTAACCCAATCTGCCCATGATTCCTGTCATTTGGCAATAAAATTCCTTAGATACTGTTCTAGTTCCCTGTTAATTCATTCCGTTTGTCCATCCGTTCGAGGGTGATAAGCTGTAGAAATCTTCTGCTTGATCTGCAGGATTTCGTTCAGCTGTTTAGAAAACTCTGAAACAAATTGCGGTCCTCAGTCCGAGACGATGGAGGATGGGAGACCATGTCTCGACCATACGTTGTCCCTAAATAATTCTGCTACATAAAGAGAAGAAAGAGATGAAAGGCATGGAATAAAGACAACTTCTTTGGAGAAATGGTCTACTACCACCATGATGGCATTGAAACCTTTTGATTCTGGAAGTCCGGTGATGAAATCTATAGATATGTCTACCCATGGGGTAGATGCAAGAGGAAGGGGTTTAACGGGAATAACGGCTTCTGAGCCCTTGGACGTTGCGCATGTAGAACAGTGTGAAATAAAAGTTGCGACGTCTTCCTTAAGCCCAGGCCAATAATAATAGCGGGATAAAAGTTGCTTAGTGCGGTTCTGACCTGCATGACCGCCGAGTGGGGAAGAATGGAAAAGATTAAGTGCTTCTAAACATAAAGATTTGGGAATAAATATTTGTTCCTGGTTGTTTAAATAGACCTTGCTCTCTGGACTATAACACCAGTGATCCGAGAGTCGTAGGTCGGTAGATTCTTGTTGTACCCTAGTAAAGAAAGAAGAAGAGAGGGAAGTGAAACAAGTAAAAAGATGGGGAGGGAGCATGACAATTTGTTTGTTTGATTCTGGTTGGTTTGTGAAATGGTCCTGTTGGCGCGATAAAGCATCTGCTCTACTGTTCGTAGAACCCGGTTTGTAACACATTTTAAAATTAAATTCGGCTAAAGCGGCCTGCCACCTTGCCTGATGGGGAGAAAGATCCTGGGGCCGTTTCCAGTATTTGAGATTCTTGTGATCTGTCCAGATTTCAAAAGAATCTCTGCCAATTAAATAATGGCGCCAGTCGCAAAGAGCACGAATGACAGCTAAAAGTTCTTTGTCATAAATAGGGTAATTGAGTTCAGTAGCGTCGAGGGAATGGGATATATATGCTGCTGGTCGCCACAAACCATCATCTTGTTGATATGATATAACAGCTCTGATGGCGACATTGGAAGCGTCAGTTTCAATGTGAACTGGTTTGAAGGAATCGGGATAACAAAGGAGCGGTTCGGAGGTTAGAATGTCCTTGAGACGAACGAAGGTGGTCATGCACTCCACTGTCCATTCAAATTTGGCATTTTTCTTTGTAAGGGAATTGAGGGGGCAAGCTATATCTGCAAAATTGGGAACAAATCTGCGATAATAGTTCGCAAGTCCGAGGAAGGCCTGAATCTGTTTAATGGTTCTTGGGATGGGCCAATTTCGAACTGCGCTAGTCTTGTTTAATTGCATCTGTACCCCCTTTTTAGATACAACCATTCCCAGATAATCAACCTGGTCTTGTGCGAAGTGACACTTGGACGGTTTAAGGAAAAGGTCGTGGTCACGAAGACGACCTAATACTTCTGCAACGATTTCAAGGTGTTGATTTCGGTTCTTGCCTTGTGTAAAAATCATGATGTCATCAATGTAAATGATGACGTGTTCCCACATGTCATGGAAAATATTGTTCACCATGGCCTGAAATGTTCCTGGTGAGTTACACATTCCGAAATACATTACCAATGGCTCATAAGTGCCAATTGAGGTTGTGAAGGCTCCTGTTACAAACGCTATTGAGCAGTCACCTGACAAGCACGTGATCGTGGGACTTCATTGCCAAATCAAGTTAAACCCTAGGTTATGGTTGAGCACTTATTTAATATTCTATTCGCATGGTTGGGGTTACACTTATGGTTGGATCTAGTATCTCAGATGATAGATGCATCTCCCGATCGGATCTCCAATGAATCTGATCTCGATTCAGAAGAGGGTCAGATCTGATCATGGCAGATCTCTAGATGGGATCTCCTCGGCCTCATGGTTGAGGGCATGGTTTAATCTCCGTTGACCCTGACTTCTATTTATACTTAGATTCCTTCCCTTCCATTCTCCCATCTCCTCATGTTGATACATACCCCTTCCGCATGGCCCGTTTGGTCATACCCTTTACCCTCGCCCTATGCCCAATTCCTTATTTAGTTATTCCCTTTGCCCTGGACCTGGTCCATGCGCAATTGGGACTAGTATATATAGAGTACCGTCCATAGACTCAAGACCCCAGTCTTGAGCACTTGTATCATACCTTGTATCATTAAAGGGTAATCAAGTGGCTACTCTGGATCTCC
Organism: Pulveroboletus cf. rosaemariae; assembly: GCA_038089275.1. Classification (NCBI taxonomy): domain Eukaryota; kingdom Fungi; phylum Basidiomycota; class Agaricomycetes; order Boletales; family Boletaceae; genus Pulveroboletus; species Pulveroboletus cf. rosaemariae. The sequence continues at coordinate 4,376 of JBBPKN010001284.1, read as the reverse complement.
TGGCTTGTCTCTCTTTCCTCACTGCTGTCATTCATTATTCTCTATTGTTGACCATAGCAGCAAGCCAGCCCTCAGTTTAGGGTTAGGATCAGAAGCCCTATAGAACCATAGTTGTGTGTCACCGGCCCAAACACCAGGACCCAGTCACAGTCTGGGAGTTGTGGAGACCGAGAACGTAACAGCTCCTTTCCATTCATCGCCTTCCTTCATGCGAATATTGTTGTACCCCCATCACAAGTCGAGGGTTGTGAACATATCTGCTCCGTTTAGTCTATCAATTAGTGTTGGAATGAGAGGCAACGGATAATTATTTTTGATAGTATGTTCATTCAAGTAGCGGTAGTCAATGACCATTCTTTTTCCACCATCTTTCTTTCCGATAAAGAATACCAGAGACATCTGTGGGGATTTAGAAGAATGAATGTACCCTTTCTTCATTTCCTTGCCGACGAATTCTCGTACTTCCTTCATTTCTTCATTTGAAAGAGGAATGATATGACCCTTTTTTGGAATAAAATCTTCTTTCAAATCTACAGCATGATTCCAGGGTTTTCGGGTTGGCATGCGTTCTGATTCGTGCTGTGAGAAAATGGGTAAGAATTCCCACAACTCCTTTGGTACTTCCTTTTGTAACTGTGTCTGTTCTTCTGCGGTTATCTTTCTTGCCATGAGATGCGATTTGCAGTCCGCTGTACATCTAGAGAAGTTAATTTCCTTTTTTACCCAGTCTATTTCTGGGTTATGCCTTGTGAATCAATCAAATCCAATAAGAAGATCTAATGGTCCAAGAGACGACACATAGGCAACGCTTCTTTCCTGATGCCATTGCTTATTGGCTCCCTTGATTGCTATATAAATAATAACATAAGTGGTAATCTTTCCAATAGAACCTTCTGTTCCATCGGCGTTGTATACTGTTAATGGTTTTGGCATATTCTTTTCGTGAAGTCCATGTTTCCACACGAACTTCTGATCTATAAATGTTACTGAAGCTCCTGAGTCAATAATAGCGAACGTGAGACCACATGATTCCATTTTTAAACCTTGTTTTCCTTTTACTTCACCATCGATCTTTACACTTACTCCTAATTCTTCCCTTTGTTTTCTGTTAAATAATTTGGCTAGATCCTTGCATTCTTCACTTCCTATTGCAAACAACTGTCCATTAATATCTTCTGACGGAATTAAGCACCCTATCTCCAGGGCCACGCTCGAACGAGACGCCGTCACGGAAGGAATCTTATTCCATTTCATAGTGGACACATTGAAAGAAGAAGGAAAATAAAACGAATTGCATACTGGGATTCCTAACTCTAACCTATCAGGTTTCCCTAGACTTTTCCCGCCACATCCTTATTTTTCTGTTCTGTTTCAAACAGATCTTGGAAATATGCCCGCGTTTCCTTCATGCTTCCCCATGAAGCAGCTGGGATTTCTTGAAAACGAGCAGCGTCCACCATGTTGTATACTGGGCCTATACCCGTAGGCTCAGCTGATTGCCATCTGTTCTTGTCCGGTGGCGAGAATTCTCCATACCTAATTGGTTGGACAAATTGAGCTTGTGCTCCTTGTTGACGTTGCTGCTGTTGCGGCCCCTTTCCAAAGTTGTTTGAGGGCCAGGGAGCCAAGGAATTGAACTGTCCCCTGCAGTCTCTGGCCATGTGACCAGGTTTGCCGCATTTGTAGCAGGTGCGGGCCTGCGTAGTAGTGGGAGCTGCTCCTTGTCGGTCTATGTCCATCGGGGCCCCTCTACCTGGTTGGACTCCTGTGGATGTGAAATGTGGAGTCAGCTGAAAATTGTTTAGGGGAGGACCACGCGGGGGTTGGAACCTAGTCTGGAATCGGGGAGCGGCCCTTTCGATGGCCATACGCTCGAACCCTCTTCCAATCATTCTTATTTGTTCTGTTAAATCAAAGAAATCCTCTTTGATCCCCTGCATGATTGCCTGTTGGTATACCCTATAATGCACCTGTTCTCTGAGCAGCTTTGCAGTGTGCTCAAAGCTGACTCCTGCATCCTTTCGTAAAACTTCAAAGGCCTGTAGGTACTTATCAATAGAGTTCCCATGCCTTAAACCTTCTAATTTCTTTATGGCATCATGTGCCATTTCTTGGATTCGGAAGTAAGTTCGCATCTCCATTGCGATACCTCCGAAATCTGGCCAGGCTGAATCTCCCTTCCTAAGCCCCTGCCCATCATACTCTGACTCTGCATTGATGTATTTCTCAAGGGTTATCTGTGCAAATCCCTTGGCCTTGCCTTCTAGTCGTGAAAGCACTGCGGCACACTGCTGCCTGCTAGTCTTCCACTCTTGTTCTACTACCCAAATGGATAGCAGTGCAAACCACCTTCTCCACTTCGCCTTGTCCCCATTCCATGTGCCGGGGTCTCTAATCTTCCTCGAAGCTCCCATCTTGGAAAGTTCTTCGGCCAGTCCTCTCATCATATCGCCAGTATCCATAGTCCCAAATGTCCGCGTAGGGGTCGATGGGCGGAAGAGCGGCTGGTGGTGAGATGGACCGGGGGAGGGAATGTTCTGGTTTGAGGGTTGGTCTAGGAGTATGGACCCGAGTTCAATGTCGTTGTTGTCGGGTGAGTTCGACGAGCTGTCTGGTTCTCTGTAGTGGATTTGGTCGAATGGGGCCGACACGTTGGGCTATGGTTTGGGGGCAACAGTTTACGGTTTTAAGTGATGATGATGGACAAAGAGACTTAATATGATCTGATGCAGCTATTTTCCTATCTCTGCCCTTGCTAGCTGTGAAATCCTTTCTGGTTTGTTCATCAAAGCTGTCGAATCTCCTTTGAAATGATAAACGACCAAATTCGTCATCTTCAAATCCCAGTACTTCCTCGTAGATGAATTCTTTTAGCTGTTCCTCGTGTCCCCACGGAAATTCCTTTCTCATGAAGTGCGTACGGTTTGTTCTTGTTTCGAAGCCCAAAGACTAGTATGGAAGTCTTGAGCAAGTGTTGTGCGCGATGTCGGTGACGGTGTAAACGATGAGCGGTAACCCTAATCTTGGGCTTGTCGGTGATGGTGAATGGTTATGAGTGATAAGAATGATATAGATCAAGGAGTACGAGTGAACACTGCACTAGAGGTACAAGTGCTCAAGACTGGGGAGTCTTGAGACGATATGCTACAGCTTATATAGGTATAGCTACAGCGCACGGACCAAGACCCTGATGGGAAAATTCCCATGGACCCTGGACGGCAATCAAAAAGAAGAGAAGACACCGTAAGAATAGCCAATGGCTGAAAGAGCTTGGTGCTTCTAAAATGGAAGAGAGACAGAAATGAAAAGGGGCTAGAAGACATGAGGCTAACCCTATGCCCTGGGTCTAGACCAGTCATGTGACCTGACATGTGCCCTGATAAGATAAAAGATTAGATAACCACATGGATAGATAAGATAAGGTCACGTGATGAAAAGTTTGAAAAATCGGACTATAACAATAAGCTGGATTGGGATTGGGTCAGAATTAGGTCAGAGATATGGGATATGACAAGTACAGGATTAGTCAGCCATCTCAGATAATAGTTATCTCCTAATTAAATCTAGATGACATCTAATCTTAGATCTTGAATCTAGATCTGGATTAATGGATTTAATCTATGGCAGAGATCCAGATGAGATTTCCTTGATCTCAAGGCTAAGGTACTATCTTAATCTTTATTGACTCTAATGCTTTTTTTCCATTCCATTAGTTTTCTTCCTGTTATAAAACTGCAACATACTTCAGAGGTACTTGTTAAAACCCAGTTCCTTCCTGAATGAAACCTTTGTTGCTAGAGAACAAAGGTCAGGTTCCAGCACCTTATTGATGCACAAACCTAAGAGAAGGTCATAACTCCAGAGACTTCAGAGGGCTCTGGAGGGATCCAGGAAGAGTTTCATTAATTAAATGGGACTCAGCTTTACTTTATGTGGTATACCCTTGCACTTTTTGGTGTCTTGATTTACATAGATGTTGTAGGTGGGAAAGAGAACTGTCTTAGTGCTCAACAAGAGGGATAGGCAGAATGAGGAGAGTCAAGCCTAGTCATGGAGGTGGAACCTTATAATTTCTTCAAGAATATCACTTAGCTCTGGAGATTCTCTGGAGTAACCCAGAGGGTCAGAGTAAGCTTAAGGGCTTGATCAGAGTAAGGATGATAACAAGAGGGTGTTTATGTCAATATTCATACTAAGGTACAAGATACCAGACTACAGTACTTATACTACAGAGAGGCAGAACTATCTAGAAGTGTAGCAAAGTAAGACAGGTGCAAACTCAGAAGCAAAGTAGGTATCTAAATATCTAAAAGACAAATGGAGATGTTAGGGAAGGCAATGTCCAATCATGTTAGACTGAAACTGAAGGAGAACAG
>JBBPKN010001283.1:0-18568 GCA_038089275.1 Pulveroboletus cf. rosaemariae | reverse complement strand
GGGGAAGCAAGATCCAGCATTTGCAGTACCAGCTGAGAGAGAAAAATTGCCTTGAGTGAATTGAAGGCTTTCTGAGCAGTGGGGGACCAGGACCATGCCATAGATTTCTTGGTGAGGTCAAGGAGAGAATGGGCGATGGTTGAGTAGTTGGGGATAAATTGCCTGTAGAAGTTAGCAAAGCCAAGGAAAAAGTGAACATCCTTGACTTTGGAGGGAGTGGGCCACTGGGAGATGCCAGCAAGCTTGACAGGGTCCATGGCAAGTTTGCCAGGGCAAACAATTATCCCAAGGTATTCAACTTGGGGAACAGCAAAGGTGCATTTTTCCAATTTGAGGTGGAGATTGAGTTCCATCATCCATTGGAGGACACAGGTGGTGCATGCCTGATGAGTGTCAGCATCAGGGGAAGAGATAAGGAGGTTGTCCATGTAGATAATGAGCCATCCTTCAGCGATTATATCCTGGAACAAATCATTCATGAAATGCTAGAAAGTGGCTGGTGAGTTGTTTAGATCAAAGAACATCACTGTGGGTTCAAAAAGCCCCTTATGTGTAATAAAGGCAGCTTTCCATTGATGTCCATCTTGAATATGGATGTTATTGTAGCCTCAATGGACATCAAACTTAGTGAAAAGCTGAGCATTGCAGAGCTTGTCAATGAGGTCAGAGATAAGAGAAAGGGAATAGGCATTGTGAATGGTATGCTTGTTAAGATACCTATAATCTTGACAAGAGCAGAGTTTACCATCCTTTTTCTTGACAAAGAAGAAGGATGATGCTTGGGGGGATTTGGAAGGATAGATCTTTCCAGCTCGAAGATTCTCTTTAAGAAATGCTTCTGTGGCCTGTTGCTTAGGGGAGAATAAGGGGTAAACCTTACCGATCTTTAGGACAAACATGTCCTTTAGATTTATCTTGTGATCATATGGATAAAAGGGCGGAAGGTGATTGAGGGTTTTTGGAGTGTCTGAGAATACTGATGCAAACTGAGAGTATTCTGGGAAAAGAGTTATCTTGGGTTTGGCCTTTTCAGCCTCAATAGTGAGCTCAGTGGATATGGTGAGCTGAGCAACAGTGATCTCCAGGAGATAAGAGGAGTAGTGATCTAAGATCCTGCTAGAGTGGTGGTCATAGAGCAATTCATTGATAGATTGCTCTGGGGTGACATAGTCCAGATAGTGGATCAAGAGTTCATCATGGGGAATGATGATATCTTCAAGGAGTCCATCAAATTGTGGTTTGTGGACAGAGTTGATGTGATAAGTAATGTCATTGAAGGGGATATCTGGAATGGTGAGTGTATTGGCCATCCAGTCAATGGTGGGGTTTGTGGCCTGAAGCCACAGGTGTCCAAGGATGATGTTTTCCTTTCCACAAGCAATAACGTAGCAGAAAACAGGGAGAATGGACTGTTCAAAGTGTAGGAGAAGGTCACAAGTTCAGGTAATCTTGCCCTTTTTGTTCTTGGAGTGGTCAACATTCTGAATGACAATTGGTTCATCAAGCTTCTTAGTGGGGAACTGGTTCTTCTTGATGAAGTCCCAGTCAATGCAGTTGATTTGTGCTCCACTGTCAACAAGAGCACAAGTGGCTACAACTTTCTTGGCATGAGTAGAGGGGGAAACTTGAATCACAATCTTTATAGATTTCTTGGAAGTGGATACAAGTACAGATGCACAAGAAAAGGAGGGAGTACCTTGTGTAGGGGAGGTACTCTGTTTTAAAAATCCAACCTTTCTGTCTTCTTCTTCCATTCTTTCTTTACAACTACTTTCATCACCCCATCATTTGATTCATTATTGCTAACCTCCTCAATCTTCGTCATTGGTTCTTCAGCAGAGATCGTCTTGATGTGAGGGGTTTCCTTGGTGGTGAAAGAGGGAGAAGAAGCAGGAAAATTCAGGCAAGCCATGTTAATATGACTGGATTTTCAGCATCTGAAACAAAGTTTATTCTTGATGCAGAAGGCCCTACCTGCCTCAGTCAGGCATCCCTTCTTTATGGCATCAACATCCATCGCATTTGAATCTTTCTCTGGCTTGGACATGGTAGAGGGGGGTATGGGAGTCCAGGCGAATGTGTGAGGATTCTTTTGCCATTGTTCTATAAAGCAGGCATGCTCCATAGTTCCTTGAAAGTGAGTGGCCTTAGTATACCACTTGGCAATAGTAGAGGGGATTGTATCCAGGTTATGGATATGACAGAAGAGATAGAATACAAGTCCTGTTTTGAAATAACTGATGAGGATGTTGTCATCAGTGATCTTAGCTGTGACAACTCAGTTTTGGAACTCAGCAGTGTATTCAGCAAGGGAAGGTATTCATTCACCTTTCTTTCCCTGCTTCATCTGTGTATTTGCCAACCAGTAAATGGCAGCATTGATAGTGTCCTGTTGTTGGAAAACTTTCAGGAACTTGGAGGTGAAAATAGAAAATTTTCCCATGGTGACAGTCATTCCAGAGATGCACTTTTTCTGGTATGTTGCAGCCCATGACAGTGCTGGCCCTTTGGTTATAAATGAGAGGGTGAACACAGTCTTCTTCTTATCAGAGTCATAGACTGTGCTGTCAACAAAGAGGTAGAACTGGACTATGTCCAGCCAGTTCTCAGCCTTGGATCTATTGCCATCAAAGTGCTTGGGGGCACTGAGATGAAGTTCCATAGGCTTGATGGTGGAAGAGCCCAACATAGTTGTAGGAGAAGAGAGGTGAGGTTGAGGTTGAGGAAGGGTAAATGTGGGTCAGTGTCAAACAGGAGTGGGGGATGGTGGTATCTGGGCTCAGGGAATCTGCAAGAAAGAAGAGAGTTCATGAGCAAGGTCATGGTCTTCTTGTACTTCTTCTTGGGAGGGGATAAGGATGTCCATGAGCACATCTTCTGGTGTGGAAGGGTAATTTAGAGAAGAGGGGTTCTCAGATTCCGAAGTGGACTTGAGAGGATCTGAGGTAGAGGCATGAGGCTCACCCCAGAGAGAGTTAAACAGCGAGGGTTGTTTGGGCAGAATGGTGGAAGTGGACTATAGCAACAATAGCCACAAGTAGAATACACTACTTCTTTTGTTACACTAGACCCAGGTAGGGACAGGCATAGACCTTGCTGTGGGTAAAGAGGATAAAGTGAACCAAAGGTAAGCTTCAAGACAAGTGGAAGGCAACAAATGAAGTGTTGTGCCTTAGTGGTACCAGCTACACTCCCAGGGGTGTGCCAAGATCAGACACTGATGATCCTCTGGTTAAGTGCCAGGACACAAACAATGGATTCCCAGTATGTAGGTACAAGGGACAGTGGAGATGTGAGAACTGTGAGGTAATTGCAAGGTAGAAGTAGCATGAGGAAAGAGAGGACAGGAAGTGTGCTACTTTATAGTACAGCTAATAGAGTTGAAGTGGAGATAAAGTGAGTAATCATGCTAACAAATGATGAGTAAGATATCCATGTGGAAATGAATGGAAAGAGATGGAATGATTATGAGTCAGCTGATTAAATGATAGAAGGCCTGGGCAAAGGGCATAACATGAGAGCAGTCTAGACAAGGCTAGAGCATGAGAAGAACAGAATCTATAGGGACAAGTGAACAAGAAAGCATCTTAGGTGTGGGAAAAGCAGAAGCTAGGACAAGAGAAAGAGGAAAAGGAGAAAGAAAAGAGGAAATGTAACAGTACCAAGTCTACCAACAGGCCTACATGCAAGGAATCAAAGAGGATTATATTCTTTTTGTAGAACAATGCAAAAGTATAGGTTAATCATTCAAAAGGATGAATATTGAAAGACCAGCACCTTGTTTTACTCCCAGATACCAGATACCCTGCTATCCTCCCAATACTCAATATCAACCCCCATATATCCCTCCTTGGCCTAACCAGCCTCAATTCACAGCAGTAGGCACTCAACCTGGGCATGGTGCACCTATGGAAATAGATTGCCAAGCAGTGATACAAGTTCATACTTGCTTTAAATGCAGAAAACTGGGTCACATGGTGAAGGACTGTTGAGGAGTTTTTAACCCTGCAGTGCCATGACCTTCAAACAATTTTGGCAAGGGACCCCAGCCTCAGGGTCAACAGCAGAGGCAACAAGGAGCACAGGTGCAGTACATGCAGCCTGTTCACTTTTCAGATTTTACTCTGCCAGATGCAAATGGTTGGCAAATGGCAGATCTGGTCTCAATCAGGCTGGTATATAATATGGCAGATGCTGCTAGATTCCAGGAGATTCCTGCAGCTTTATGGGGTAGTATGGACGAAGCCTGGGCATATTTTCAAGATATCTTCAAGACAGAATGAAAGCAAAAAGAACCATTGGGAAAAGTCTGAGGGAGTCTATTAGATTAGAAATGGATATCCCAGTATGCAATTCAAATTCTTCTTTTTCTTCTTCTTTCAATGTTCATACAATGAAATGGAATAAAAATGTTCCTTCTGTGATGGCATCTCAATCGAGCATGGCCCCAGATATAGGGTGCTTAATTCCATCTAATAATATTAATGGACATTTGTTTGCTATAGAAAGCAAAGAATGACAAGATCTAGCCAAACTATTTAATCGAAAAGAACAAGATGAACTTGGTGTAAGTATAAAGATTGATGGAGAAGTCAGAGGGAAAAACAGTTTGAAAATGGAATCATGTGGACTAATTTTTGCAATAGTGGATTCTGGAGCATCAATGACATTCATTGATTAGAAATTCATTTGAAAACATGGTTTGTATGAAAAAGATATGCCAAAACCTTTAACAGTTTACAATGCAGACAGAATAGAGGGTAATATTGGAAAGATTGCTCACTATGTTATTATATATATAGTGATAAAAGGAAAAAATGGGAAATGGCATAGGGAACATATTAATGCTTATGTTTCTTCTTTAGGAACTCTAGATCTTCTTATAGAATACAATTGGTTCTCATGCCACAATCTGGAAATAGATTGGGTAAAGAAGATCATTGATTTTCCTAGATATTCTGTGGATTGTGACACACATTTAATTTCAAGAAAAGTCACAGAAGAAGAAACATCCCAGCTAAAGAAAGAAGTACCAAAGGAATTATGGGAATTTATTCCTGTATTTTCACAACATGAATCAGAATGCATGCCAACCAGAAAACCTTGGGACCATGCAGTGGAGTTAAAAGAAAACTTCATTCCAAAGAAAGGTCATATTATTCCTCTTTCAAATGAAGAAATGAAGGAAGTACATGAGTTTGTTGACAAAGAGATGAAAAAAGGCTATATTAGATCATCCAAGTCACCTCAAACATCACCAGTTTTCTTTATCAGCAAGAAAGACAGTGGTAAAAAGAATGGTAATTGATTACAGATATCTAAATGATTATACCATAAAAAATAACTATCCATTACCTTTGATTTCAACATTGATTGATAGGTTAAATGGTGCTGATATGTTCACCACTTTAGATCTTAGGTGGGGATACAATAATATTTATATAAAAGAAGGCAACAAATGAAAAGGAGCATTTACAATGCCAATAGGGGCTTTTGAGCCTCTGGTAATGTATTTCAGGATATGCAATTCCCTGAGTACTTTTCAAGCTATGGTTAATGATATTTTCCATGATATGTGGGAACATGTGGTCATCTATATTGACAATATTATGATTTTCACTAAAGACAGAAATCAAAACCAATACTTGGAAATTGTTGCTGAAGTATTAGGTCATCTTCATGACCACAATCTTTTCCTCAAGCCATCAAAATGTCACTTCACCCAAGAACAAGTGGATTATTTGGAAATGGTTGTATCTAAAAAGGGGGTACAGATGCAACTAAATAAAACAAGTGCAGTCCAAAATTGGCCAATATCAAGAACTGTTAAACAAGTTCAAGCCTTTTTAGGATTAGCCAATTATTATCAAAGATTCATTCCTAACTTCACTAATATCACAAGGCCCCTTAACTCCCTCACAAGAAAAGATGTTAAATTTGAATGGACATTAGCTTGCATGGCAGCCTTTGTTCGTCTCAAAGAGATCCTCACTTCTGAACCACTCTTGTGTTACCCTGATTCTTCTAAACCCATATGACTTGAAATCAACACTTCAGATGTTGCCATCAGAGCAGTCTTATCCTATCAACAAGACAATGGTCTTTGGTGACCAGCTGCTTATATTTCTCACTCTTTAAATCCAGCCAAATTGAATTATTCCATCTATGACAAAGAGCTTTTAGCTGTCATTTGTGCTTTGCACAATTTGTGACATTATTTAATAGAACAAGACTTCTTTGAGATCTGGATGGATCACAAAAATCTGAAGTATTGGAAGAAACTGCAAGATCTGTCTCCAAGACAAGCTAGATGGCAAGCTACATTGGCAGAATATAATTTCAAAATGTGTTATAAACTGGGTCCTACTAATAGATGGGCAGATGCTCTATCCCACAGACAAGACCATTTCGAAAATAAACTGGAACCAAATAAACAAATCATCATGCTTCCTCCTCATATTTTTCAACATGTTATTTCTCTTTCATCTTTTTTCTTTTCTCAAGTTCAACAAGCATCAGTGGACTTATGTCTTCCTTCCAACTGGTGTTATAGTTCAGAAAATCATATTTATTTAAACAAATGAAAGCAAATCTTCATTTCTGAAGAGTTACAAATAGAAGCTCTTAATCTTTTTTATTCTTCTCTATTGGGCAGTCATGCAGGACAAAACTGTACCAAACAACTTTTATCCCATTATTACTATTGGCCAGGTCTCAATGAAGATGTTGCATCTTTCATTTCACATTGTTTAATATGCGCTATATCCAAGGGATCTGAAGCCATTATTCCAGTTCATTCTCTTCCTATGGCATTATCTCCATGGGAAGATATTTCTGTTGATTTCATTACTGGACTTCCAACATCAAAAGGTTTTGATGCTATCATGGTGGTAGTTGATCGGTTTTCAAAAGAAGTGGTTTTTATTCCATGTCACTCTTCTCTTTCTTTTCTTTACATTGCAGAATTATTTAGGGATCATGTTTGGTCCAGACACAGACTTCCTTCTTCTATTGTTTCAGATCAAGGCCCTCAATTTATCTCAGAATTTATAAAGCAGCTAAACAAAATTCTTCAAATCAAACAAAAGATTTCAACAGCATATCATCCCCATACTGATGGTCAAACAGAGTGTGTTAATAGGGAATTGGAACAATATCTCTGTAACTTTATTGCCAAAAGACAGGAATCTTGGGCAGATTGGATCAAAATTGCAGAGTATCATCACAATAATTCATATTCTATCTCAACCCAGACATTTCCATTCAAAATCACAAAAACCTATCATCCTTGTCTGGGTTTTGAAGCTCCCTCTGCAATTAATCTGTCCTCTCATTTCTTATGAGATATGTCAAAATTGTTCAAAGACATAAAAGAAGCATTGGAACAAACTCATTCTAAAATGGAAAAACAGAATAAAACAGATCTTCCACAGTACCATAAAGGTCAACAAGTTCTGCTATCCACAAAGAATCTTATGCTTTCATATCCATCTAAAAAGCTCTTAAAGAAATGGATCAGTCCTTTTACAGTATTAGAAGTTATCCTGCATGCAGTTCACCTCAAACTGTCTTCTACTATGCACATTCATCCCACAATAAACATATCATGCATCAAACCATATTTACCATCTCTGCAAGGGCAAGACATTCTCACACCAGATTCTATTATTATTATGGAAGATGGCCATGAAGAATACAAAGTTGATCACATTGTGAACTCTTGTATCAAAGGGAAGAAATTGGAATATCTGGTTCATTGGTCAGGTTATGGGGAAAATGATCATACTTGGCAGACAAAAGAAGATTTAGCCAATTCCCCAGACTTGATTGAAGAATTCCATAAGCTTCACTTTTCTGCACCACAACAACTTTTCACCATGGACATCAATTCTTTCCACACACTCTTTAAACTGTATGAAAACCACACAGATGCTGTATCTTTAGCTGTGTCTTGTCTGGAATCCAAGATCTAAAAAGGGGGTAGTGTTATAGTTCACAAATTTTCATTTTTCCAATCACATGATCTTATCTTATCTTCCACATGGTTATCTAATCTTTTATCTTATCTAGGCATGTGATGGGTCACATGACAGGTCTAGATCCAGGGCATAGGGTTAGCCTCATGTCTTCAGCCTGCTTTTCATTTCCATTGATCTTTTATTTCAGAAGCCTTGTTCTCTTTAGCCATTGGCTATTCTCATGAGTGCTTCTTTTCCATTTGATGGTGCCTCAGGGTCTGTGGGAATTTTCCCATCAGGGTCTTGGTCTGTGCACTGTTCTGAACCATATAAATACTGTAGCCTTAGCATATCTCAAGCCCCAGTCTTGAGCATTTGTATCTTACTGCAAGTGGCCTCACTAGGGCTTCTATATCCATCTTGCTTTACTCTCATCACACTGACATCGACATCATTAAGCCCTTGATTAGGGTTAGTACTCATCATTGACAACACCAACATCACCTATTATAACAGATATGCTGAGTAAGCACAACAAATAAGAAGTGATAGACAGCAAATAGGCTGACAAAGCATATCAGGAATATGAAATAATAGAGATAAAATGTGCTTTGTAAGATTTGCAATGGTAGATTGCAAATAAACTATTTAAAAAAAATCAAACAGTTACTATATTGCAAATATATGAAACAGAAAGGTATTTTCAATATCTGAAGGGTAAAGGATAACTGGAAAGGAACAAAGTTCAAAGGAAAAAAAGAATCATAACAGCTGGTATAAAGGCTATGGTCAAGTTCAAATACTCTTTTCTTTCTACTAGATATTACTAGACTTACTTGAACTTTGCTTATGCTTATAAAAATTGAACTATAGAGGACTGAAAGAAGGTAATATGGTCTAATAAGACCACAGTCAATTATCTAGAATCAGATGAGTGTAAATGAACATAAAAAGGGGTAGATAAGGAAAAATTCATAAGCTTAAAGGAAATTCTCTGATAATATGGGACTATATAACTTGGAAGAAAGTTGGATTTGCTACCAAGATTGATTGTAGGATGGATGGGGACCTCTATCTTCAAATTTTGAAGAATGGACAGCATTTTCAGCTTTTCAAAGGTAATAAAATATTGAAAATAATTATTATTAATAGAAGAAAGTTTGAAAAAATAATCTTTAATAGCTTTGGAAAGAGTAGAACACTTTTTGGAGTAATATTTGGATATAGCAGAAGGGTTGACACCACTTTTCTTGGCAGTGGCTTTACCAGAATGGCTAGCATCAAGTAATAAAAGATTAATACTTTGTTAAGTAAAAAAAAGAAATCTGACCATGGTGGTGGTTGAAAATCATGAAGTGTGGGAAATTTTTATACTCAGACATACAACTAATATGTATATCTGTATTTGTACCATCTAAAAATGGCTGATATTCTATAATTTGGGTGAGATTTTGGTCATTAGTTTAAAAGCTCAAAAATTCTTTCTATGATATTGCTGTTTAAATTTGACTATATCTCCACAGGCTTTGATCCAAATCATGTGACATATGGAGCATTATTGTAGCCAAGAGTATGTACTATTTATACCTCCACCAAAGCTAAGCTTGATTTCCTTGCCAAATAATAGTATATGTCATTTACTGCCATTTAGGTCAATATGAAAGGATTTTTGAAGTCACTATATGCTAGGCCTGGGTAGAGATTAATGTAGCCCTTGTAGGTCAAAGGTAAAGGTAAGGCTCTACAAATAAGTAAGTCTTAAGAACAAGGACATGGCACAAACATAGAGTAGTATCATGTATTTTAAGGGCTTATTGTTATATATCAACACTTTGCAAGCACAAAAGTCATGTGACACCTTATATGATCATGAGAATCCTATTCCAGATAAAGGATAACCCTAGAATATGGTTAGTTCTATTCAGAGTATACCTTGCTGAAGGGTTAGCACAGGATTAGGCAGCTATCTCAGATAATGGTATCTTCTAATTGTATCTAGATAACATCTGATCTTAGATCTAGATTAATGGACCTGAACTGTGGCAGAGATTCAGATGGGATCTTCTTAGCCACAAGGCTAAGGTTCTGTCTTCATATCCAGTGATTCTAATACTTCCCTTCTATTACTTAGCTTTCTTTTATTCTATTGCTTGATACACATGGCCCATTGGTTATACTCTATAACCATGCCCTATGCCCTAATTACCATTTTAGTATTTATCCCTGGTATGCTTGGTGGTTTGTGCACCATTCTAGATAGTATAAATAGACTATTCATGTAGCTTTAAGCTTTCTAGCTTTGAGCACTTGTTTATTTAGACATCTAGACATCTCAATAAGCAACCAGTTTTTCATCCTTTGCTCCTTAGGCCTAGCTACCCTGAGTATCCTTCTCTAAACCCTACTTCCATCTAGAATTAGGCATCTACTACTTTACCCTTTATTTCTATTCAAAACTGACTTTGAATCTAGTACAACCCCAAGGCAGTTCAGATTAGGGTTAGACATATACTTATACATCAAGTGAGTCTGTAACACTTATCCAGTAATTTCAAAAAAAAAGCTAGAATACTAGAACCAGCTAATAAAGGTAAATATTTGTCAATGTAAGTGGTTACAAATAAGATGGTATTTCTGCAGCTACAGATGTTGTTATGCACTAGCAATTCACATGCACAAGAGTCATGTGATATCTCATGTGATTGTGAGAATCCTATGCCAGATAAAGAATAATCCTAGACTATGGTTAGTTCTATTTAGAGTATACCTCACTGAAGAGTTAGCATAGGATTAGTTAGCCATCTCAGATAATGGTTATCTTTCAATCATATCTAGATGATATCTGATCTTAGATCTTGGATTTAAATCTAGATTAATAAATCTGATCTGTGGCAGAGATTCAAATAAGATCTTCTCAGCTTTAAGGCTAAGATGGTATTTTAATATTCATTGACCCTGACATTTCTTTTTCATTACTTAGCTTTTATTTTATTTTATCCCTGGTATGCTTGGTGATCTGTGCATTATCTCTAGATAGTATAAATAGGCTGCTTATATAGCTCTAAGCTCCCTAGCTTTGAGCACTTGTTTATTTAGCCATCTAGGCATCTCAATAAGCAAGCCAATGTTTCATCCTTTACTTTTCAGGCTTAGCTACTTTGAGTACTCCTTCTCTATAAGTCTTACTTTTATCTAGGGTTAAGCATTTACCATTTTATCCTCTTACTTTTATTTGAAACCAATATTGAATTCAGTATAACCTTAAAGCACTTCAGGTTAGAGTTAGGCATATACCATCCACCAAGCAAGTCTGTAACAGATGTACTAAAAGAAAAGACAAGAAAAAAGTAGCATAAGGAGATTAAAGATAAAGTATGCTACTTTATAGTACAGAAAAAAGGTTAAAACTTAGAGATAATTCATAAGCAGAATAATAAAGCATGATAAAGTGGTTACTAAGTAATCTGCATAAAAGCAGATGGAAGTTGATGGAATAATCTGATAACAGATAGCAACCACTAATTTATGGAGCAAAAGAAAGGTAAAAGCTATAACAAGAAAGCAGGTTAATTGGGATTTGAATGCATAAAGAGCAGAAGCTAGGATAAGAGAAGGAAAAAAGAGAGCAGGAATTATAACAATTAAAAAGCAATGTGTTACAATAATAACTTTAGAATGCTGGCAACTAGACAAGGAGAAAAAACATGAGAGAGACTTGAGAAACTAATCCCAAACTAGAGCTAGGCAATGGTAAAAGACTTGCAAAGAGCTTGTGAGATGAATCACACTGAAAGGCCCTAGAGACATTAAGAACTAGAGTACAAGTAAGTAAGTATGAAAAGACTACTTACTATATATCTACTCCTTATATATTGCCTGGAAAAGCATACAAATCAAGTAATAAACTGTTACAAAGTGACACTCCAGCACTAGAACCAGTCATGTGACATCACATGATCATGCACAAGACACTCCATTTTAAGCTTAACTCTAGTCTATGGTCTAGTTTCTTTAAAAGTATTTATTATCCTCTTTCCCTAGCAGTGGTCATGTGACCATAAGTCACCTGACATGGATCTTATCTGATCTAGATCTGAATCTGGATCTGAACCCTAGATGCATCTGTGGCAGATCTACAGATTGGATCTCATCTATGGCAGAGATATCTGTTCTCATGGTGCAAGCACCTCTGACTCTGCATTCATTTCCTAGATACTTCTCTTCCATTCTCCCACATCCACATGGTATCTTGCCATACTCCTTAATATCCACTCCATGCTTTCTCCTTATGTTTCTTATCCATTAATCCAGGGTTTAGGGCATCCCCTGATTAGGTAGTTCCTGTACTTAGTCAGCATGGTCTGTGCACCAGTCCTTGGAATATATATAGGCAAGGATAGGCAAGTTGGGATTCCCCAGTCTTGCTTACTTGAGTCTGGTTTAGTCTTTTCTGGCTACACTTCACTTCCTATCCAACAGTTTTCTATTGGCTTAGGGACTGGCTTAGGCTCTTATTCTCTTTATCATCATGCCTAGTTCCTGGCCACTAGCACAAAAGCCAGATAGCAAGATAGAAAGGCACTTTTCAAGGGTTAGAGTTAGATAGGTCAATGCATTAGTAGTTGCATTTTATAAACTATCTAATCTAGCTATGCTCTAATTCTATGGGAACTAATAAATACTAAAGGGAAAATGGGCATAAAGCATGACTAAGGAATAATATAAAGGCTTTACAGATTAATACTAGAAAATAAAATGGAAGAAAAATATTATAATGTACTTTTTCACTTGCTTTATTTTTCCTTTATTCTTAACACTACTTTGGCTCTTCACAATGTCACATCACATGACCATTTCACATCTTCACTAATTTCACCCTTTTATATCTTCACATATTACAAAATCTAGACTGGTCTAGGCTATAATGTCATGCCTTGCTGTAGTTGCATGTATTTCTAGATCCCTGCTCTCTTTTGCTATTGAATGGCTTACTATACATTAGTTTAGAGCAGCCATAGTTTACATGGTCTGTGTACATACTGTAGCAATATAAAAAGAGACCAGTGCCAGCCTGAATTTTCTAGTCTTGCATACTTGAGCTTTTTCATAGCTTTTTCAAGTCCTTTTGACTCTTTATCTTTCTCTTGCCTAGTTCTTGGCCCTCTATATTCAAAGGGTCCAACTATCAGCAGTAGCCAGTGCCCTCAGAAAGAAGGGTAATAGTAGTCAATGTAAAGAATATGTTTCACTTGTGCAAGACTAACAACTGTTGATACTCCCAGTAGCAGAAGTATTCCCAGTTTTATGTCTCCTTGCTGTGCTTATTCATCAGATCACAAAAAGCAGTTAAAAAAACTTATCAACAAAGCAATTTTAGGGTTTTCAGATAATAAATTGGAAAGAAAGTCTTTTCAAAGAAGGTTTGATGCTTTTGACCAGCAGATAGGTTTAGATTTTCAGGCCAAGAGGGCCAGAGATTGCAGAGTAGCAACCACAGACCAACTTTAATCACTTTATTCATCCTTAGTCCTTTAGAAACCAAGAGAACTTCATCACATCTGCATTGTACCTGCCATTAGAAGGTCACTAGTCCATTATTGTGTTAGCATCAGGAGAATATAGAGAAGAGAAGGAGAGAGAGTAGATCCAGGTAGAAATCAGCAAGTCTAGTCCAGACATCCAAGAACCTCTTTACCCTCTTCTCTTTATTTCAATCCTAAAAGAGCAGAGACCATGATCTCACAGGTGAAGTTTAGATCTATTCTGACTCAGGACATTTGAACTCTTTCAGTGAGCAATGTCTTCAGAAGAGAACAACTTGAAGGAGGTTTTAAAGGAATTAAAGGAAGGCAGTAGAAAAGTCATGGACCCAGGAAAGTGGGATGGTGACAGAAAGGAGTGGAGATTATGGTAGGCAAGAATGCAGGTCTGGACCTTAAATCAAGAATGGAAGAGCAATCAGGTCCTGATAGCAGTGGTATTGTTAAGGTTGAAAGAAAAGGCAGAAGACTTTGCTCAAATGATATTGGAATGATGTTTGGAAAAGAATGAGTGGCCAGATGTGCCTGGCATTACTAAACTCATAAAGGACTATTTCCATGTCAATGAGTTGGCACATGATGCCTTAAAGAAAATAAAAAAAATCTGACAAGAAAGTAGAATTGATAACTACTTACAGAAGTTTGAGATACTCAGGAGAGATGCAGAGATTAGCTGGGAACACACCAGCAAGTTGTTAAAAGAACAAGTCCAATATCAGATTTACCAATAGGCAATTTTTCAAGGTCTCAAAACTAACCACCAAGAGTTGATAGAATAGTTTAGAACAATAGGTTGTATCTTTGAGTGCATGACAGTAGAGCAAAATGCTCCTGCCCAAAGGTTCTTATCTCCTTATGGTCTCCCTTCTTCATCATTCCTCCAATATCAATTTTCTTCCAGCAATCCCTTTAATCAATTCTGATCAAAGCATTAATGGCAACCTCTCCCTTACTTTACAGCTACAGGTATCTAGCTGGGCAGAGGAGCCCCAATAGATATAGATGCCCAATGAGTAGTGGCACTGCAAGAATGCTGGAAGTGCCATAAGTGAAGGCACATAGTCAAGGACTGCAAGTCTGTTACAATTCTTTTTTTCTTTGAACTCTGTTTCTTTTCCAGTTACCCTTTACCCTTTAGATATTGCAAATCCCTTCTTGTTCCACTTATTTGCAATCTACCATTGCAAATCTTACAAAGTACATTTCATCTTTATCATTTCATATTCCTGATGCACTTTGTCAGCCCATTTGTCATCTATCAACTTCTCATTTGTTGTGCTCATTCAGCATGCCCCTTTTCTTGCTAATCCTATGTAAATCCCATTTTCCTTTTAGACCAACAATGGTCTTTACTATAGTATAAGAAGTAGTGCTTCATACATACACTTCTCATGCTACTTCTCCCTTTCAATTCCCTCTAGCTAGGTCTGGTACATGTGTATCTGTGTGCTAGTAATCCAGTTACCTTTCTGTTAATATTAATAGCCTGACTCTTGACCACTTGCCTCTAGCATTAGTGTTCTGCTAGGCAAACTGCTTGTGTGTCTTGCAAGAGCAGATGCACTTTGGTCCTTCTTAGTCCCCACTCCATAAATGGCCTTGGGACTTACCCACTCACACATCTTCAAAGAGCTACATCCACTCCTACCTGAAACAGATGTAACAAAAGAAGTAGCATCTTTATCATTGTGCAGGTACTCTTATTATACTTTCCACAGCCACCATTTCCACTCAGTGTCCACCCCCTATTAACTCTTGTTGGTCATGCCCTTGTGCTCCTCCTGAGCAGCCAGACTCTGAAGCAGAGTCAGAATTCCCTTGTCAGCCTTCTTCCTCACATAATGAGCTTGCTGACCTCTTTGTCAACACTCCTATCATCTCACAGACTGAATGAGATATTATTTGAGACTTGGCTCATAATCTATTATCTACTCTTATTATCCCACAAGAATCAACTTCCCCTTTATCTACTCCTGTCAGGTAACACTACTTATTCAAAGTGCCAAACCCTCTGCAATCTCCTATTTCCCCCATGTTTTCCTTCTTGAAACCCACAGAACTTTATTCTCAGAATCCCTGAAGCCTATGATGGCAATAGAGCTAGGGCTGAGCAATGGCTAGATATGGTCCAGTTCTATCTTGCCATTAATAAAGCCATTTACAACTCTAAGTCAAAGAAGGTGGCATTTGTGTTGTCATATATGACTAAGGGATCTGCCCTATCTTGGGCAACCACTTTTAGGAAAAAGGCTATTATCTCCACTGGTATTTTAACTGGAATCTTTGCTGAATTTGTTGCTAAGTTTCTAGATGCCTTTAAACAGCAGGATACAGTTAATGCCTCTGTTCATTGGCTAGTGAATCAGCATATGGTCCAGAACCATAAAGGCAATTGGACCCCCTCCCTTGCCAAGTATATCTCAGAATTTCAAAACCACATTATAGTTGCCAATGTTACTGATCATAACATACTTATTGGCTATTACAAAGCTGGGATTGCCCCTTGAATCATGTGCAAGATCCATTTGATGGAGAAAGTCCCCATAACCATCAAAGCCTGGTATACTAAGGCCATGTACTCCCAAGAAACCATAGAGTAGTCTTGATTTGTTAAGCAAAGATGTTGTAATCCTTACACCTTTACATGAACCTCCACTAATTCTGTTATGAAGTGACACTGCTGCACTAGAACCAGTCATGTGACATCATGTGATTGTGCACAAGGAACTCCAGATTCAGCTTAACTCTAGTCTGTGATCTTATTTTTATAAGAGTATTTATTATTTCTTTCCCTCAGCAGTGGTCATGTGATTATAAGTTACCTGACATGGATCTTCCTGGGATCTTCCCTGGAAATGACCTCCTTTCTTATCTTTATAAATCTCATTTAGATCTGATCTGGATCTGGATCTGATCTTAAATATATCTGTGGCAGATCTTAGATTGGATCTCATCTGTGGCAGAGATTCCTGTCCTCATGGTGCAAGCACCTCTGACCCTGCATTTCCATTCCATAGCTTCTCTTCCATTCTTTCACATCTGCATGACCTCCTACCATACTCTTTATTTCCAATCCATGCTCTTTACCCTATTTTATTTATGTCCAGGGCTTAGAGTTCCCTGGTTAGGTAGTTCTTAGCTTAGTCTGCTGTAATCCCTTCCAATATGTAAGGGGCAAGATAGGCAGGTCTGAATCTCCAGTCATGCTCACTTGAGCTCTGATTTAGTGTCATATCTGAGGGAACATCTCTTTCACAGATCATCCATACAATGCCTCTTAGCTTTCACAAGTGGTTCATAGCTTGATTCATCCTTGCATCCATTGCCTAGTTTGGGGCCACTAGTACAAAAGCCTTTTAGTAGTAGAAGGCACTCACCAAGAAGCCCTTAGGTTAGAGTTAGCAAGCAGTTCAGTACCAGGAAGGCACTTCAAATCCTTTTTTTATTCCTTATAAGGCAGAGAAGGACCTCAATTCCATGGATATGGACACTATCCAAACTCCATCTTGTATAACTCTGAAAGAGCAGAAATGCTGCATCCAGAATAAACTCTGCTTCCAGTGCCAAAAACCTGGACACACAAATCTCCAGTGCACTGCCTTCTCCAACACCCCTAAGGATTCTGTGCCAAAGAATCCTAGAACCCAGCAGATAGCCAAAGAATGACCTGATAGTGGTAATGAGAAAAATGGTGAGGTTTAGAGAATTTCAGTCAGAAAGAATTTTTAATATGGGAAACTTCTACAATTTAAGTCACCCCTTTCTCTTTTTGTGCACCTGTACTTGTATCCTCCTTTAAGAGGTCTATGTGAATTAATCTCCATATCTCTAGTACTGTGTACCAAGATAAAGCCATTGTTACTTGGGTCCTGATCAATAGTGGAGCCAAGAACTCTTGCATAGATTAATAACTTGTCAAGAATCTGTTAGGGACTCAAACCCCAAAAGAGAAAGATAGCCTTGAGAAGTGCCCACATAGAAAAAGAGCAACCATGGAACAAGTGCTCTAAACTAGAGAATCTGGTTTAGACCCTTGCCCTTATATACTATTAGCTAATCATGCCATGAGGCATACATAAACTAGCTAAATAAAGACATAGGGCATAAAAAAGGGGCTAAAGTGGACCTAAATAGAGAAAGAAAGCTAGTGTAGGGTAAAAATAAAAGTAACTCCTATCTAAATAGTGTCAGTTTGTAACAGAATCACCAATTTCACACAGAGAAGCTTAAGGAACCCTTAGCAGTTCATAATGTAGATTCCTCTGCTAACTCCACTGGAAAAATCACTTATATCTGTCAACTTCTACTGCACTTCCCTGGCTTCTTTTATAATGCCTTATTTCATATAATAAACTATGGCAAGAAATGACTCATCCTTGACCTTCCTTGGTTGGAAAAGACCAACCTGCTTATCAACTGGTTTCAAAAAAACAGTTGTTATTAGTAAGCCCATAAACTCTGAGACTGACATCTATTTTAGAGGGACTTGTGACCCTCAATCCACTTTTCCACTATTTTCTGACTTGAGAACCACCACCATTAACAAAGAAAACAACTATCTCCTCTTTGATTTCCTTGATAAGTCCTCACCAAATGAGGCAATTACCACTGCAGTGTGCAAAAGACACATGCAGAGAATTCACCAGACAACTCCTGATCTACTGTACTATTATAGCAAATATGTCTACTGATTTAGCTATTGCTGCCAAGGCTTCAAAGAAGAAAACTATTCTTTCTAAAGCCTATTTCAATTTCTCTGTGGTCTTTTCTGGTACCCCACAGAGTCTAGATTGTCTTCCCCCAATTCAACCATATGATTATGAGATTAACCTTCATAATACCTTTCTACCCAAGATTGGGAAGGTATATTCCCTATCTGCCAATGAAAGAAAAGCAACAGAGGACTTTCTTGAAGAAAATCTTCAAGTGGATAAGATAAGACTCTCAAACTTACCCCAGGTACCCTTTTTTTTCTTTGTAAAGAAAAAGGATGGATGCCTATGCCCTTGCCAAGATTACTGCTACCTGTTATAAATATTGTGATGTACTCTGGGGGTACTCCGGATAACT
>JBBPKN010001282.1:0-16715 GCA_038089275.1 Pulveroboletus cf. rosaemariae | reverse complement strand
AAAATAATTATCCTTTGCCTTTGATTTCCACTTTAATCAATAGGCTTAATGGTGCAGATATGTTTATAACATTAGATCTGTGCTGGGATTACAACAATATCAGGATAAAAGAAGGTAATGAATGAAAAGAGATGTTTACAACACCTACCAGAGCCTTTGAATCACTGGTAATATATTTTGGCATGTGCAGCTTACCAAGTACATTCCAGGCAATGGTTAATGATATTTTCCACAGCATGTGGGAACATGTAGTCATTTACATTGATAACATCATGATTTTCACAAAAGACAAGAATAAAAGCCAATATCTTGAAATTGTTGCAGAAGTTTTAGGTTAATTACATGTCCATAATCTATTTCTCAAATCTTTCAAGTGTTACTTTGCACAGGATATGGTGGATTATCTCAGAATGGTTGTATCTAACAAGGAGGTACAGATGCAACTTAATAAGACCAGTGCTGTTCACAACTGGCCCATTTCTAAAACCATCAAACTGTTATAATGTACTTTTTCATTTTTTACTTTTTTGACATTTACTTTTTACTATTGTAGCTCTTCACATTATCACATCATGTACCATTTCACATTTTCACCATTTCACATTTCACATCTTCATACTTTTCACCTTTTCACTATTTTACACCTTCACATGTCACAGGTCTAGAGCAATCTGGACTCTGATGTCATGCCTCATTGTTACTTGCTATATTTCTAGGTCCCTGCTCCCTTTCTGCTATTGGCTAGCTTACTGTACATTATTTAGGGCCAGTACCATTTACATGGTCTGTGTGCATACTGTAGCAATATAAAAGGAGGTTGGCTCAAGCCTGGGTTTTCCCAGTCTTGTGCACTTGAACCTTCCAGTTCTACAAGTCCCTTTGCTCTTATATCTTTCTTTATTTTCTTTGTCTAGTTCTGGTGGCTCTATGTTCAAAGCTACCACTCAGGATCTTAGTCAGCACACACCAAGGCTAGATATTAGGTTTAGATCAATGCATCTTCAGTTGCATTTCACAAACAGATTTAGGCCTTTTTAGATTTAGCCAACTATTATCAAAGATTCATTCCAAACTTCACTAATATTACTCAACCTCTCAATTCCCTTACAAAAAAGGATGTTAAATTTGAATGGACTTCAGCCTGCATGACAGCTTTTGTTTATTTCAAAGAAATCCTCATATCTGAACCCCTTCTTTGTTATTTCAACTTTTCTAAACCCATTCACCTTGAAACAGATGCATTCAATGTCACCATTGGTACAGTTCTGTCATATCAACAAGACAATGGTCTTTGGTGATCTGCTGCATATATTTCTTACTCTTTAGATGCAGTGGAATTAAATTACCCAATCTACAATAAAGAGCTTCTTACTATCATTCATGCTTTATGTAACTAGTGACATTATTTAATCAGACAAGATTCTTTTGAGATCTGGACAGATCACAAGAATCTAGAATATTGGAAACATCCTTAAGATTTTTCTTCTTGTCAGGCTAGATGGCAGGCCACTATGGCTGAATTTAATTTCAAAATAATTTATAAACCAGGTCCCACCAATGGAAGGGCAGATGCCTTATCTTATTGGCAAGATCATTTTAATAACAAACCAGAGCCAAACAAACAGATTGTCATGCTTCTCCTCTCTATTTTTCAATGTGTTGTTTCTTTCTCCTCCTTTTTCTTTACTCAGGTTCAACAAGCATCAGTGGATCTACATCTTTCACCCCACTGGTATTATAGTACAAAACATCAAGTTTATTTGAATCAAAACAAACAAATTTTCATTTCTGCCTCTTTACAAGTTCAAGCTTTAAATCTATTCCATTCTTTATCACTGTGCAGTCATTCAGGACAAGATCATACCAGATATCTTTTAGCTAGGTTTTACTATTGGCCAGATCTCCATAAAAATGTTGCATCTTTTGTTTCACATTGTTCTACATGTGCCATATTCAAGGAATCTGAAGCTATTATTCCTGTTTATCCTCTTCCTATGGCTTTAGCACCATAAGAAGATATTTCTGTTGATTTTATTACTGGATTATCCATTTTCAAGGAATTTGATGCTATAATGGTGGTGGTTGATCATTTTTCAAAAGAAGTCATTTTTATTCCAAGCTCATCTTTTCTTTCTTCTCTTTATATAGCAGAACTGTTCAGAGATCATGTCTGGTCTAGGCATAATCTTCTGTTATATTTTATGCCAACAAGTCAACTCTAATTTGTCTCTGGTGCAACTTCAGTTGCTTTTATGCTTTAAGCTACATATTTCCTGATTCCCTTTATCTTCATTTCTTCCTATCTAATGTTAATTCCAACTTTACCTATGTTAACTCCATAGTTTCTCTAATCTTACTTCCTGTTCCTGTTTCTTTCTTTCTTACCTCTTTCTATTATCATTTAGTTTTAGTTTGATATTATTCAATATTGTCTCCCCTAACATCTTTATTCATATTTAGAATGCATTGGCACCTGCTTCACTTATAAGACAACTCCCTTCATATTTCTGTTCCTTCTTTAGATAATCTGCTTCTTTAAGATATAAGTATGGTGGCTCTGCATCTTGTACCTTAGTTCAAATATTGACCATAACATAACATTACAATTATCTTTGATCTTCTCTTGCTTCATAACTTGACATTGTATTTTACACTAAGTCTTATAACTTGTCTTACAACTTGATATCATATCCCTCAGTGAAAAAGCTCTATGGCTTATCCTGAATCTCTGACCCTCTTTGTTATGACTTAGAACCCTCCAAGGCTAAACCTAGGCTTGGATACTGAGAGAGGAACATGTGGATGAAACCCTAACCCTAGAGACTAGATAAGAGAACAACTATAAGAGAATTCTAAAAAAGAATTTAAAGATAGATTGTGTGAATGTCTTATATAAAATGGTCTCAGTGTTTTACTGAAAAGAGTAGAGGATTCTAAGAAGCAGTGAGCTATACAAGTAATTAAAACTAGAGAGTCTTGACTATCTGTATGCCCCCTTATATATTGCCAACTAGTGTACATAGACCATGTAGGCTATGTACACTAGTATGGGAACTTATACTAAAATAGAAAACTGGGCATAGGGTATGCTGACTGAGATTATGGCAGGATATCATGCAAATATGGGAGAATAGAAGAGAAAAGATGGAAATGAAATAAAAGGTCAGAGTCAATGGATATGAAAAGAGAACCAAGGCCAGGAGGCTAAGGAGATGCATCTGAAAATTTGCCATAATCAGATCCAATCAGTGATCCTTGAGATCAGATGAAATTGAAAGATAGATTAGAGATCTAATTCTAAATCCAGATGTTATGATATTGATCTTTGAATGACCCATCCTAACCCTAAATGATCTGCCTTAATGAGGTATATTGGTTTCATTGGCAGATTCAGATTGAATAGAATGATGAATAATGTATGGACTCAGGATAGCAAGGCCTGAGGAGTCATTTCACAAGTTAGAAGGAAAGAGACTATATTAGAGGAGGTACTGTTTTGGTATAAGAATAACAGGTGATTAAGGCTGGGAAGCCTTAACCAAGGAACTACCTACTATTTATACTATAGCTAAGTGCACACAGACCATCTAGTCTCTCCAGCACAATACTAAATAAGGAAATAGGGCATAGGGCATGCTTACTAAGAATATGACCAATGGGCCATGTGGATAAGGGATGTAGAATGGAGAGGCAATGTGGAATGAAAGTCAAGAGTCTAGAGTAAGCAGAGATTAAACCATACCCTCTATTATAAGGCCAAGAAGATTCCATCTAGAGATCTGCCATGATCAGATCAGATCCTCATCTAGATCAAGATCCAAATTCATCAGAGATTAGATCAGGAGATGTACCTGTTATCTGAGATACTAGATCCAACCCTATAAGCTATGCCTAAATCCAAGGGAGAACTCTAAATAAAACTCAACCATATCCTAGGGTTTGTCTTGTTTTGGCAAGGATGTCTCATGGTCACGTGCTTGTCATGTGACTCTTCTG
This sequence comes from Pulveroboletus cf. rosaemariae, assembly GCA_038089275.1. Taxonomy (NCBI): domain Eukaryota; kingdom Fungi; phylum Basidiomycota; class Agaricomycetes; order Boletales; family Boletaceae; genus Pulveroboletus; species Pulveroboletus cf. rosaemariae. The sequence continues at coordinate 12,719 of JBBPKN010001282.1, read as the reverse complement.
CTAGCAAATGTTACATTCATAACACTATTCCCTCTTCAAGGGTGAGACTTCTGGATCACCAAAGTTCTTGTTTGCCTTTTCATATAAGGTCTTAAATACCCATTATCAGAATATGGTCTTGTTGCAACTCTGAAACTCTGAAATAAATAGAGAAGGAAAAGAAAAGACTGGCATAGGCCAAGAACTCTGAGGTTTTGAAAAGCTCAAAAAAATATTCTTTCTTGAATGTTGCTCTTCATCATTGAAATAATTCTTCCTAGAAGAGGAGATTCACTATGTTTACCTATTCTCTACTATTCCCTCTTCAGATTTTCTCATCCCAAGAAAATACACTTTAATGTGCAAGCAATCTTTCACTAAACAAGTACTTTCTTTCAGAAAAAATTTAACAATTTTGCAACAATACTTCCTCTTGCTTCTTGATATACTGGTATGTTTCAACCAGGCTTCTTGTTTCAACAAATCTCAAATCCAATTAAGGACTGAGTGGCAGTTTGCTGAATAAATAAGAAATGGTGGAATTATTGAAAAGATGTCCTAGAAGTTTGATTATGCAGCTTCTTACATTACTGTCTCTGAAAACTCTGAAATAAAACCTTTTAAAGTCATGTTAAGGACTCAATCTATTGAAGATATTTGATTTTGATAACTTTCTTAAACTCTTGCAGAGATGTGCTTGATAACCTTCTAACTTTTTACACTTGCTTGAGTACTATCTTGATCAATTCTTGACAACATTCATCACAGAGGTATGTCTAATTGCCTTCTGACTTTTTATACTTGCAATTACTTGCTAAATCTTCTTTAGACCTGTGTTTGTAGTTTTAGTCATTGTGGACTAAGGGTTTCTTAGGATAACCCATAACACCAAAACAGTTTCATGTCATGCTTAGGACTCTTGCAACTCAAATACTAAATTGTTCAGTTACTTACCTAGATGACTAACTGCCCTGCTCAAATGGAGACTAACTGCATTATCATTAGCTTTTGCTTACTTAACCTTTCTTCTTGTCTGAACTCTGAAACAATAGTTTAAAGACATTTCAATCTGATTCTTCACATTACAATCTTGAATCCTTTCTGATAACTTCTGATTGTCACTTCATCCTGGGTATAAAGAAAACTCTCTGCAGCTACTTCATCCATATCTTCTCTTGCAGGGAATGGACAGCTGGCATTCTTCTGTGACAATGATATGAATTGACTTTCATATCTTCCCAGATTAGACTCATGATTGCTTTGCTAAAATCTTTGTCAAAATACTTGTCAATGTTTCTTGTTGAATACTCTTTGCTCTTTGATGCCTGGTTAATAATGAACAAAACTAGAATCTGGTGCTGCAAATCTTCTTCAACTTGTACTTGTTGACTTTCTTTCTTAAATTACTTTTGATAATGCAGATGTAGAACTGCCTCTATAGTTTTAAATCATTTTGGATTCTTCTGAACTCCTTGCAATTGTTTTCTACTCAGAGATAAATCTTCTTTTGTCTATCAATGCTCATTCAACTCTGAAAATAACTTTCTTCAGATCTGCTTCTCTTTATGTCCACAGATACAACCACTTCCTTCATGTCCATGGCTAAATACTTGTCTTCCTTGTGCTTAGCTATTTTCTTTACCAAGCATTCTCTGAATAGTGTTGCATTGTTGGTTTTGGATGATATACAATGAGACAAGACAAAACCCAATCAAGGGTAAGGCAAAGGATAATGGATAAAGGAGCCACTAGTAAGGCTACCTGCAGAAAGAATACAAGTGCTTAAGACTGGGGCTTGAGACATGCTAAGGCTACAGTATTTATACAGTACAGAATGGCACATAGATCAAGACCCTGATGGGAATATTCCCACAGACCCTGAGGCACCATCAAATGGAAGAGAAGCACTCATGAGAATAGCCAATGGCTGAAAAGAAACAAGGCTTCTAGAATGGAAGAACAATGGAAATGAAAAGCAAGCTGAAGACATGAGGCTAACCCTATGCTCTGGGTCTAGACCTGTCATGTGACCCATCACATGCCTAGATAAGATAAAAGATTAGATAACCACATGGAAAGATAAGATAAGATCATGTGATCAGAAAATTGAAAAAGTAAACTATAACAAATAGCATGACCAAGTGTTAAAACTTTATCATTATCCCCTCTTCAGGGGTGACTTCTAGTGAATAGACTTTTCTTGATAATCTTCAATCAGTTGAATAATGGACTAAACCACCCAAACTTCCTCCTAGAATTCTCCTGACTGATTCTTCAACTTGGTCTTGCTTCTCTAAATGTCTGTGAATAAAAACTCAAAATCCTTGAAGACTGAACCATCAAATATCCTCCTGGTCTCCAAGACTTGATTATCCAATCTATCCTAACAAGATGGTCATTATCCTCAATCTTCTTTGATTCTTTGAAATTATTCTTCACAGAACTTGAATGCTTGTTTCTGTGTCTACTCAGTTTTTAACCCTTTCATCTGCATACTCTGAGACTTGCTTTCCTGTTTCAGCTACTTCCTTTCTACTCATCAAGGCCCTAGGTGTGACCTCAACTTTCATCTGATTTCACTTACTAAAGGACTCTGATAGTTTTCTGTTATCTTGGACTCTTGTTGATTTTTTACCAAGTGTTAACATTTGACTTTGATTGGAGTAAACCTTCACATATCCTCCTAGATTCCAGCAATGATTTGACTCACTATAGGCTGACCAATCTAGTCATGATCATTGATCTTCCTTTCTAGTCATGACATCTGATTCCAGAATTGAGTATCTTTGTTTAATGACATCATGGTCCTTTGTTCTTTGTTTATAGATATTGCAGTCTGTTCAACCTAAAAACTAACACTCTCTAGATTGTCCTCAGTCTTATTTCAATTCTTCCTCATCCAAGGCTTCATTGTTCAACTTCCTTGAACTGTCTTCAAAGGAGAACCTACTAGCTTCTTTGATTTACTTTCCTATGTGTACTCAGTTTTCTGACATAAGCTGGTCTAGTCTTAGTTTTAGAACTTTCTGGTTCACCATTTGATCAATAGTACTGATGGTTGTGAGATACTGTAAAACTCCTAGACAATTTGACCAAAGGATTTGACAAATCCTTGAAATGATAATTGATCTGTGAACAGAATTCAAATGGCAGCAAAGTCTAAGACTTCATCCAAAGTCTCAACTCTTTCTCCATTTATGAAGGTTCTTCAGCAGTGAGGCCTTCTTCAGTGAACCTAATAACAATATACTTTTTCTTTTCATGACATTTTCTGGATTGCTCACTGTGAGCTTGATTTGTAGTAACAGTATGTGCTAGTATGCAGTTTTCAGTTTGACAAGGGTTATATAACATCCATAAACAAAAAAGGGAAGGGAAGAGTGGCAGTTTAATGATATGCCCAGATCAAAAGTGGCCTTTTAACAATGTGCCCAGATCTAACAATACCAACCAGTGGTTCTGGAGTATTAACAAGTTACTTACTTCCTTACAAACCAGCATTTACTGTGTCTGAAGCCTTTTACTGACATGCCTAGGTCTATAGCCTTTTTATGCCATGCTTAGGTCCAGTATGACTCTATCCAAGGTTGAAGTAGTTTAAGGACATGCTTGGGTCTGAGTCAGTGTCAGTTACAATGTGTGAAGGGATAACTATCTTTGTTTTGCTATGTGGTATAAATTCTTTCTTCATTGGTAAAACTTCCACAAAGGCATTAAAGAACTCAAGGTAAGACAAACACTTGCACCTGATCAAGTAATGGTAGCCTTAATCAAGTGTTACAGTGTCAATCTCTGAACAACCCATTCTAACCCTAAACAGTCTGCCTTGATAAGGTACATCAGTTTCATTGGCAGATTTGGATTGAATAGAATAATGTATGATGTATGGACTTAGGATAGCAAGGCCTGAGGAGTCATTTCACAAGTTAGGAGGAAAGAGACTATATTGGAGGAGGTACTATTTTAGTATAAGAATAACAGGTGATTAATGCTGGGGAGCCTTAATCAAGGAACTACCTACTATTTATACTATAGCTAAATGCTCACAGACCACCTAGTCTCTCCAGCACAATACTAAATAAGGAAATAGGGCATAGGGCATGCTTACTGAGAATATGACCAATGGGCCATGTGAATAAGGGGTGTAGAATAGAGAGGCAATGTGGAATGAAAGTCAAGAGTCTAGAGTAAGCAGAGATTAAACCATATCCTCTACCATGAGGCTGAGAAGATCCCATCTAGAGATCTGCCATGATCAGATCTGACCCTTATCTAGATCAAGATCCAAATTCATCAGAGATTAGATTAGAAGATGCATCTGTTATCTGAGATACTAGATCCAACCCTATAAGCTGTGCCTAAATCCAAGGGGAAACTCTGAATAACAACTCAACCATATCCTAGGGTTTGTCTTGTTTTGGCAAGGATGTCTCATGGTCATGTGCTTGTCATGTGACTCTTCTACTAGTGAATGTTATGTTTATAATATCAGATCCTAAATCTTAAAGGTAAGGTATACTCATAGAAAGGAAACAAACCATAGAGTAGGGTTATCAATTTATATCCCATATCAGGAGTGTGATTCCCACGGTCATGTGAGTAGAGTAGTGTATAGCACAAAAAGTTTGAAGTGCTGGTATTATAGTTGTAATACTCTTCTGATCCCTCTGTAAATTGAAGCACCTGGTACTAGCATAAGAACACACCACATAAGGTGAAGCCAAGCCCCATCCACTCCAGAATTATCCAGAGTACCCCCAGTATAACATCTTTCTTCTATAATAGTTTCAGATTAAGGACCCCAATTTATTTCAGAATTCACCAGATAGCTCAATGAGATCCTTCAAATCAAACAGAATATTTCTATAGCATATCATCCCAGAACAGATGGGCAAACAGAATGGATTAATTGAGAACTGGAACAATATCTATGGAGTTTTATAGCTAAATACCAAGATTAATGGGCAGATTGGCTTAAAATTGCCAAATACCATCATAATAACTCCTATTTAACTTCAACCCAGACCCTTTCTTTTGAAATCACCAAAACATATCATCTGAGATTGGATTTTAAAGCTTTTCCTCATATTATTCCATTCTTCAATTTTCTTCAAGAAATGTCTAAATCCTTTAAAAATGTCAAAGATTCTTTGAAAAAAAGACTAAAACAAGAATGGAAGCACAAAATACTAAAGATGTTCTGCTGTTCAAAAAGGAGCAATTAGTCCTGCTTTCAACCAAGAATCTTACATTGCCATATTTATTTAAAAAGTTATCTAAGAAGTAAATTGGTCCTTTTGAAATCCTGAAAGTTATTCCTTATGCAGTTTACCTAAAACTTCCATTTACAATGCATATTCATCCTACTATCAATATCTCTTGCATCAAACCATATCTTTCTTCCTTATGTGGTCAGAATATTCTTACACCTGATCTGATTATTGTTATTAACAAAGATTATGAAGAATACAAGATGAATTACATTGTGGATTCCAGGGTATACAAGAGAAAGTTGGAATATCTTGTTCATTGGTCAGGATACAGTGATAATGATTGAACTTGGCAAACAAAAGATGATCTGGCTAATTCTTCTGACCTCATTGAAGAATTCCACAAGTTATATTTATCTATACCTAAAAGACTTTTATTTTTGAATATCTCTTAATTCCATTCTCTGTTCAAATCCTATGAAAACATCACTGAAGCTATTCCATTGAGCATGTCTCATCTGAAATCCAAGACCTAAAAAGAAAGTAGTATTATAGTACACTTTTCTATTTTTTGATCACATGACCTTATCTTATCTTTGCCATGTGGTTATCTAATCTTTTATCTTATCTAGGCACATGACAGGTCTAGAGCCAGGGCATAGAGTTAGCCTTATGTCTTTATATTATGGTGGTAATATGGCACACTGTGCAGATAAGCCTTTTAACTCTAATCTGGCATGGTCTTGAAATTGTGCTAATGTTAATGTCAGTTTTGAAGAAAGAATAAAGGTAAAGATGGATATATGCCTAATTCTAGATAAGGTATAGGACTTAGAGGAGGGAAGTACTCAGGGTAGCTAGACCTAAGGAGCAAAGTCCAAACACTGGTTGCTTATTGAAATGCCTAGATAGCTAAACAAACAAGTGCTCAAAGCTGGAAAGCTTAGAGCTACATGGGCAGCCTATTTATACTATCTAGGGTGGTGCACAGACCACCAAGCATATCAGGAATAAATATGAAAGAGGCAATAGGGCATAGGGCATAGGGCAAGGGTAAAGGATATAACTAAATGGCCATGTATATCAAGGGTATAGAATGGAAGAAAAGTCTAAGTATGGAAGGAAAGACTTCAGGGTCAATGGATATGAATACAGCACCTTAGCCTTGAGGTTGAGGAGATCCTATCTGAATCTCTGCCACAGATTAGATTTATTAATTTAGATCCAGATCTAAGATTCAAGATCAGATGTCATCTAAATACAATTGGGAGATACCATCATCTGAGATCTTGCTAATCAATCCTGTGCTAACCCTTTAGTCAAGGAATACTCTGATAAGACTAACCATAGCCTAGAGTTTGGCTCAATCTGGCATAGAAGTCTCATAATCACATAATGAGCACATGACTCTTGTGCATCTGAACTATTTGTTTATAATACTTTAGCCTGCATTTCATTTCCATTCTTCTTTACTTCTTTTTCATTCAATGTTTCCTAGGAATCTGTGGGAGAATTCCCATCAGGGTCTTGGTCTGTGCACCTTTCTGTACTATATAAATACTATAGCTTTAGCATGTCTCAAGCCCCAGTCTTAAGTACTTGTTGTTATAATTTTTATTCCATTTTCTTCATTTCTATCTTACTCTTGCAACTTTTCACATTGTCACATCACATGACCTTTTCACATCTTTACTATTTCACATCTTTACCTTTTTTACATTTCACATCTTCACTTTGTCACAAGTCTAGACCAGTCTAGACCTTGACATTATTTGCCTCATGTTTACCTCCTGTATTTCTAGGTTCCTGCTCTCTTTCTGCCATTGGTTGGCTTACTATACTATAGTTTAGGGCCAGTCCATTGTACATGGTCTATGCACAGTTCTGTAGCCTATATAAAGGAAAGATGCAAGTCTGGTTAATCCCAGTCTTGTGCACTTGAGCTCTCTGCTTTTACAAGTCCAAGCCTCTTGCCTCTTGCCTACATTTCTTTGCCTAGTTCTGTTGGCTCTAGTTCAAAGCCTTCATTCAGAAGTTCCTCTTAGCAGTAGTATTGAGCACCTTCAGGCCTTAGAAATTCTCAGAAGCTCAACACATATGATCTGTGTCTCACTTATACAAGACTAGTTACTGTTGGTGCTATTAGAAGAAGTATTCTTTTATCTTATGAGCCCAAGAAAGACTTATCTTTGGGGACATGAAGAAACTCTTATTAACCTAGTAGATGAAGCCATCTTAGGATTTGAAGGAGATGAGGAGAGGAGAGAAAGTTTTCAAAAGAGATTTAACAAGTTTGATCATCAAATAGAAAGAGACTTTGTAGCCAAGAGGGCCAGAGATTGGCAAGTAGCCACAACTGAATGTCTTCACTCACTTTGCCCCTTCACTGTTCTCAAAGTACCCAAGAGAAGTTTTAGGATCACAGGAGCTCCACAAATAATCAATTCCTTAAGCAAATGTGTCATACCCAGGAGAAGGAGAGTTTGGAGTCCCATTGGACACAGAGTACTTGCAGCCCTTCAAAACCAGTGAGTCCAGTCTGGACGTCCTAGAGCCCCCTCACCCCTTGCCCAATCCCACCTTTTCAACTCAGGAAGAGCTGAGACCAAGCTTGTCATTCATCAGACCATCCCAGCAATCAATTACCAAATCTTCAAAGCCCCAGATGTCTTCTGATTCAACAGGATTGGCAGATCAGCTCCAGAATATCCTAGGAGCTGCTAAGGATAGTGCAAGGAAGATCAATGACCCTGGAAGATGGGATAGAGATAGAAAGAAATGAAGAAGGTGGTAGGCACTCATCACTATCTGGACATATAAAATTGACTGGAAAAATAATCAAGTTATGGCAACAGCAGTTCTTTCAAGGCTGTTGGGTAAAGCAGAAGGATTCACACAATTAACCCTGAAAAAGTATATTCAGGAAGAAAGCAAGTTCATCATCAACCAAGAAGGACAAAGGGAGATAAGAGGAATAAGAGCATGGCCAGAATTCAGAGATTTGGCCACAGAAATAAAGGAGTATTTTCACATTGATGAACTTGCTCATGAAGTAGTGAAAAAGATAGAGGGATTAAAGCAAACAGGGTCAATAGACAACTACTTGCAGGAATTTGAAGTACTAAGGGGAGATTTGGAGATCTCTGAGGAGCATGCAATAAAACTTCTCAGAGTCCAGGTACAATACCAAATCTACTCACAAGCTTGCCTTCAAGGATTAAAGGAGTTATTGAGGGAATTAAAAGAGCAGTTCAGAAGCATAGGAAGAGCTTTTAAAAGGATGGCTGTAGAAAAAGGACTGTTATAGTCCGCATTTTTTCACTTTTCAATCACATGACTTTATCTTATCTTTCCATGTGGTTATCTAATCTTTTATCTTATCATAGCACGTGACGGGTCACATGACTGGTCTAGATCCAGGGCATAGGGTTAGCCTCATATCTTCAGCATGTTTTTTATATCTGTTATTCTTCCATTTCAAAAGCATTACTTTCTTTCAGCCATTGGCTATTCTCACAAATGCTTCTTTTCCATTTGATGGTGCCTAAGGGTCCATGGGAATTCTCCCATCAGGGTCTTGGTCTGTGCACTTTTCTGTATTGTATAAATACTGTAGCCTTAGCATGACTCAAGCCCCAGTCTTGAGCACTTGTAACATCTAGTATAGTGTTCACTCATATACCAATCTCTTTGCTTACATCTCACCTCATTAACATCAACATTGTTTAAGCCCTTGCCTAGGGGTTATCTCTCTTTGTACAAGTCCAAAACTGAGACCATAACACTTACAAAGTTTACAACATTCAGTCTTTCCTTGGTTTTGCTAATTTCTACTGCCACTTTATCCAGGGCTACTCTAACATTGTTGTTCTCCTGACTTACCTCTCTTGCAAGTCAACTTATTGGGATTTCAACACTTCTTGTTGTGCTGCTTTTCAGTATCTCAAAGATGCTTTTACTTCTGCCTCAATTCTGACCCATTAGATCTCTAATACTTCTCTCATCATTGAAACTGATGCTTCAGACTATGTGATCACCAGAATCCTTTTACTCCAGTGTCCAGACAATAAGGTCTGCCCTGTCACTTTCTATTCACATACTCTCACCATGCCAGAACTTAACTACAATATCCATAATAAGGAGCTTCTTGCCATTTTCACTGCATTCAAGACTTGGCAACATTACCTCAAAGATTCCAGTGCTTTGGTTGATGTTGTTATCAATCACAAGAACCTGGAATACTTTGCTACATCCAAGCTTCTAACTCACCAGCAAGCCCAGTGGTTAGAATTCATCTCTCAGTTAATCTGATTATTTACTTCTGCCCAGATCATTTAGATGCTAAGCCTGATACCCTGACTCAATATTGGAACATCTATTTCAAAGAGGGGAATAGCAACTATGCCCATGTCAATCCACACAACTTCTATTCCATGTTCACACAGGAGCAACTTGCTGCATCTCTCTGAGCTTTCTCCCTAGCATCTCTGGTTTTCCAGTTCACTTTCCTCTTTGACCTTGAAACCCTCCATCATAACTTCCTCTCAGCACTCCCTTCTGATTTCACCACCTCTACCCACTTGTCCAGTACCCTCTTGCCCAACTCTTATTGGTTTAAAGATTCAGAAGGCTTCTTGTATCTGGACAACTGCATCTATATTTCTAATGCCTCTGACTTCTGCCTTCAGATTCTCTGTTACAAGCACAACCACCCCTTATCTGGATACTTCATACAGAATTAGACACTGGAGCTCATCCACTAAAAATATACCTGGCCTGATATTCAAGCATTTATCAAAGAGTACATTTCCTCATGTACTGCTTGTGCCTGTGCCAAGGTACCCTGTCATAAACCCTATGGTTTCCTCAAGCAGCTTCCCATCCCAGAAAAGCTGTGGAATTCCATCTCTATGAATTTCATCAAATAACTTCCAGCTTCCTCTGGTTATACTGCCATCTTTGTAGTTGTAGATTATCTATTGAAGCAGTGCATCTTTATTCCTACAGATATTAAAATAACCTTCCTGGAGCTTGCTAAACTCTTCTTACTCCATGTTTTCTTCAAACATGGAGTTCCCTCCCACATTACCTCCAATCATGGTTCCAAGTTTGTTTCCCATTTCTTCCATTCCCTAGGTCAAGCCCTCAATATCTGCCTCCACTTTATCTCCAGATATCATCCAGAAGATAATGGTCAAACTAAGCAAATAAATCAAACCCTGGAGCAGTATCTACATGTTTATTGCAATTACCAGCAGGATGACTGGTCTGAACTCCTGCCCCTCACAGAGTTTGCTTATAACAATGCTCCTAATGCTACCACAGGTGTTTTCCCTTTCTTCACTGACAAGGGCTACCATTCAAACATCTCTGTTTACCCAGAATGTAACCTTACCTCTAACTGAGCTCAAAAATATGCCATTGACCTTGACTCACTCCACATCTTCCTTTGTGAGAAAATAGCTACCACCCAAGTCAGATATCAAGAACCTGCAGATGCCTGACAATCTCTGGCACTGGACTTTAAAGTAGATAACCAGCTATTTGTCAAGACTAAGTACTTTAAAACTATATGGCCATCCAAGAAACTCACCAAAAAGAACATAGGTCCTTATTCCATTATCACTTAGGCAGGCTTGCTGTCCTTTATACTCTGCCTTCCAGAGAACATGAAGTTTGTTCATCTAGTCTTTTATATCTCTTAACTTGAATTCTCTGTCTCCAATATGATCCCCAATTGTATGCAATCACCTTTACCACCAGTTGAGATTAATAGTGAACCAGAGTTTGAGATCTCTGAAATCCTAGACTCAAAGATAGACCATAGGCAAAAAAACTGCAAATTGCTATATTTGGTTAAATGGTTAGATTATGAGAGTACTAATAAGGAGACCTTGTAACTTCTCACCACTGAATTAGGGCATACCTTGGAGATTATGGAGGAGTTCCATCTCCATTATCTGAAAAAACCCAGGCCATCTTATGATTGACTAAGTGAGTTTATTGATCCAGCAATCTAGTTACAAGATTTTCCCACCTACTCAATAATTGCTTTTTCAACTTCCTTCTCATTCTCATCATTTACTACCATGATTCCTCCAACCTCCACACACAGATCCAATAGCTTCCCCACCACCTTGTTAATCTCTTCATCCTCACCCTCTGAACTTCTGGCATCTCTGGTCTCTGTTACCCATGTCTTTTCCAATGCATCAACCAGCTGCCCTAGCAGCCAGTTCTTGTACCTCATCTTCCACCATACCTTTCTGCCCACCTCCCTTATTAACACCTCTATTAGGTGACAGCCCCCAGCTATCTGCCAAAGACCCTTCTCTATCTTCTCTAAGTCTGCCCTGCTACTGGGCACCCCTTTCTCTCCTGCCTTTTATTTCTGCTTTCTCTCTGGCTTTCCCTGGCTAAGGCAGTCACACCTTACCTTCACCTCTATACAGGCAAGGCATAATGTTGACTTGCCCAGGCCTATCTCACACTCCAGCTCCTAGTCATTACACCTCCAGCACCCTCAATCCATCCTCTGCTCTTTTCTTGCCATTGCCACTACTTAACTCCACCTGGGCTTGGTAAAGTTCCTCCACCTAAACCAGGTTTGAGTGCTAGGCCTTGACTGCATTTCCCATACTCACCCATTTCCAGACTGCCTCCACTGCCTTTCAAGCCTCCTCTGCTTTCTTTCAAGTCTCCTTTTTCTCTCTCCTTACCTTTCCTTGCCACTTTTGCTTGGCATACTTTGCATTGCCAAGCTTCTCTTCATCATCAATATACTCCTCAAGATACTCATCAGATCAGGTATAAATGTTAGTAAATGAAAACATAATAAAAGGAACTTGTGTGAAAGTCTCTAAAGTGGTATTCATCTTTATAGGCTCCTGGCCAGCTAAACTCTGATGCCCACTCTGATCACTTACTAATTGAGAGCACATGCTTAATAGCCTTCAAGGGTTCAGGCCTTAAGAGGGAAATACTGTCATATTTTGTGCCAATAAGTCAACTCTGCTATGTCTTCAGTGCAACTGTTATGCTAGGCCCAGGTAGGGACAGGCATAGACCTTGCTGTGGATGAAGCAAACCAAAGGTAAGCTTCAAGACAAATGGAGAGCAACAAATGAGGTGTTGTGCTTGAGTGGTTCCAGCTACACTTCCAGGAGTGTGTCAAGATCAGATGCTGATGATCCTCTGGTTAAGTTCCAGGACATAAATAGTGGATTCCAAGTACATAGGTACAGGGATAAGTGGAGATGCGAGGACTGTAAGGTGATTGCAAGATAAAAATAGCATAAGAAAAGAGAGGACAGGAAGTACACTACTTTATAGTATAGCTGATAAGGTTTAAGCAAAGATGTACAGAGCAGTCATGCTGATGAATGATGAGTAAGATATCCATGTATAAACAGATGGAAAGAGATGGAATAATTATAAGTTAGCTGATTTAAGAAATAGAAGACCTGGGCAAAGGGTGTAACAAGAGAGCAGTCTAGACTAGGCTAGAGCATGAGAAGAGTGGAATCTAAG
>JBBPKN010001281.1:0-18580 GCA_038089275.1 Pulveroboletus cf. rosaemariae | reverse complement strand
CGGCTGGTTGGATTCCCTCATCAGCAACAAGCTTACGGCAGAGCGTCCAGATGCCACTCTCGCTGTTGTCTGTGGTGCCGTCACCAAGGCTCACCTTGCGACAGAGGGATGCCTTGGCGAATACAGGCGTATTCTGGATAAGGGCCAGGTTCCCGCTCGTGATCTGTTGAAGACTGTGTTCAGCGTTGACTTTATCTACGAGAATATCAAGTACAACTTTACGTGTACCCGCTCGTCCAAGCACACATGGACGCTCTTCCTGAACGGTGGACGGACAATGGTCGGGGCACGCCCTCTCGCTGACGGTGGTCTCCTCATCCTCCTCGATGGTCGCAGCCACTCGGTGTACTGGCGGGAAGAGGTCGGAGCTCTGCGACTCATGGTTGACTCCAAGACATGTTTGATTGAGCAAGAAAATGACCCAACACAATTACGGAGCCCTAGTCCAGGCAAGCTCATCCGGTTCTTGGTTGACAGCGGCGATCACATCAATTCCGGCGAGCAATATGCAGAGATTGAGGTGAGCCTGATTTCTCGAGGCAAGTGATGTGCTGTTTACCTCACCCAGGTCATGAAAATGTACATGCCACTTGTGGCCGCCGAAGATGGTATCGTCCAATTTGTTAAGCAACCCGGTGTCAGTCTTGAACCCGGTGACATCCTTGGCATATTGACGCTTGATGATCCTGCTCGAGTCAAACACGCGAAGCCATTCGACGGTCTCCTCCCTCCAATGGGTCCCCCTGGTGTCGTCGGAAACCGAACATACCAGCGCTTCGTACGTTGCATGGGAACACTCAATGATATCCTCGAAGGTTACGACAATCAGGCCATCATGGCTTCGACATTCAAGGATCTTATCGAGGTCCTCCATGACCCTGAACTACCCTACTCGGAAGTTAGCTCTATCTTGTCCACCCTGTCTGGTCGTATGCCATCGAGACTTGAAGAAGGCATACGATCAACTATTGAGAGTGCCAAGTCCAGGGGTGACGCACACGAGTTCCCCGCTGTCCGTATCAAGAAAGTCCTTGAGCATTACGTTCAGGACTCCATTCTTCCTCAGGATCGATTGACGTTTCGGGCACAACTTGCTCCATTGTTCGACGTCCTCGAGAAGTTTATGGGAGGCTTGAAGGGTCACGAAGTGCATACCATCGCTAGTCTTCTTTCTGCGTATGAGTCGACGGAGAAATTGTTTGGAGGAAGCATTGAAGTTCGAGTTTTAGGTCTGAGAGAACAGAACAAGGATGACCTCGACAAGGTGGTTGCTCTCGTGCTCAGTCACACCAAAGCTCAGAGCAAGTCGAAACTTGTGCTCTCAATGCTGGACTACATCAAGACAAGTGGTCTTCCCGTCTCCGGTGCAGAGAGCCGGCTTTTCAAGGTTCTCAGCGATCTCGCTGAGCTTGAGTCAAAGTTTGTCACCTCTCACCTCATCCCTTATGTACTTACTGAGTACTTCAGGTCATCGACCGCCGTCTCCTTGAAAGCTCGTGAAGTGCTTATCCTCGGACAGATGCCTTCTTATGAGGAGCGTCTAGTCCAGATGGAAGCAATTCTCAAAGCGTCCGTGACGTCTAGCATATACGGTGAACAGGGTACGACGAATAGGTGGGAAGTTCTTTGCCCTGGTTCTCCAAACTCATTAATTTCCTCTAGAACCCCTTCTGCCGAGATTCTGCGCGAGCTCAGTGATTCGCGCTATACTGTTTATGATGTTCTTCCAGCGTTTTTCTCGCATGCAGATCCTGTTGTCACTCTCGGTCGGTTCTTTTTGCTTGTTGGTTATCTTGATCTAACGTGCATTTTACAGCTGCATTCGAAGTTTATGTCCGCCGTGCCTACCGTGCCTACTCTTTGCTATCGATTGATTATGAGGAAGGTGACGGCCTAGATGACGGCGAGCTTCCAAGTGCCCTCATTTGGCGATTCAACCTTGGGCGTTCACATTCACCCCCTGCTACTCCTCGCCTCACCGCTCCGTGAGTACAGTTGACGTTCTTAGCTGAAAGGTTTCTAACCCCAGCCAAAGTGACCCGAGACGTCAAGGATCCGTTAGTGACCTATCCTATTTGATCGGCCGCAACCAATCGCAACCCATTCGTACTGGCGTTATTGGCTCATTCTCTAACGTGGCGGCCCTCGAGAAGGGGTTCGAGAAAGTCGCTGCTCTCCTGCCTGCATTTGATCCCGATGAGTTCCGCCAACGTTATGGCAGTTCGGAGCCGCCAAATGTCCTGAACTTGGCCCTTCGCATCTTCGACAAAGTAGATGACGTATCTGAAGAGACGTCGGCGGAACACGCCCTCAAATTTGTCAGCAAGCACAATGCAACACTCGTGAAACGTGGTGTTCGCCGTGTATCGATCCTCATCTGCAAACGTGGACAGTACCCGATGTACTTTACTTTAAGGGGAACTGACGGTAACTGGACCGAAGAACAGGCTATCCGCAACATTGAGCCTGCATTAGCCTTCCAGCTCGAGCTCAGTCGTCTTTCTAACTACAAGCTCAGGCCAGTCTTCGTAGAGACCAAGCAGATTCACATTTATCATGCCGTTGCCACAGAGAACCAGCTCGACAACCGATTCTTTATCCGTGCCTTGGTTCGTCCTGGTCGGTTATGGGGCTCTATGAGCACGAAACAATACCTCATCTCCGAGACGGACCGACTCGTGACCAGTATCTTGGATGCGCTAGAGGTCGTCAGTGCACAGTATCGCAATGCTGATGTCAACCATATCTTCATGAACTTCGTCTACAATCTCCAAGTTTCCTATGAAGACGTACTCGAGGCTATCTCGGGCTTCATCGAGCGCCACGGAAAGCGACTCTGGCGTTTGCACGTTACCGGCTCAGAGATTCGTATTGCTCTCGAAGACCAAGAAGGCAATGTTACCCCCATTCGGTGCATCATTGAAAATGTATCCGGTTTCGTCGTCAACTTCCATGGGTACCAAGAAATTACCACTGAGAAGGGTACGGCGATCTTAAAATCCATTGGAGAGAAGGGACCTCTTCATCTCCAACCAGTCAACCAGCCGTACCCGACCAAAGAGTCTTTGCAGCCCAAACGTTACCAAGCTCACCTCATTGGTACCACTTACGTCTATGACTTCCCCGAGCTGTTCTCGAAAGCTCTCTACAATGTCTGGACCAGGGCCCGAACTTTCGATTCGTCGTTAATTCTCCCGAAGAGATTATTCGAAGCATGGGAGCTCGTGCTTGACGAGCATGATCAGCTTGCAGAAGTAGATCGTGCCCCAGGTAATAACACGTTTGGAATGGTTGCCTGGGTGTTCACACTTAGAACACCTGAATTCCCTGGCGGTCGCAGGGTTATCGTCGTCGCAAACGACATTACGTACAAATTTGGTTCTTTCAGTCCCATCGAGGATCAGTTCTTCTACCTCGTCACGAAATATTCCCGTGCCAGAGGTTTGCCCCGCATTTACCTTTCGGCCAACTCTGGTGCTCGTCTTGGTCTGGCAGAGGAGGTTATGAACCTTTTCTCATGCGCCTGGAATGATGAAGGTCACCCAGAGAAAGGATTCGAATATCTCTACTTGACTCGGGAGAATTATCTCAAAATGCAAGAAAAGGCTGCTACCGCCATTCGTACGACAGAGATTGAAGCGAGTGGGGAAGTTCGCTACAAAATTACAGACATCATCGGACTTCAAGACGGCCTCGGCGTTGAGTCACTAAAGGGGTCTGGCCTTATTGCTGGCGAAACATCACGTGCCTACGACGATATTTTTACTATTACTTTGGTGACTGCTCGTTCTGTCGGCATTGGTGCATACCTTGTCCGTTTGGGTGAACGTGCTGTCCAAGTCGAGGGACAACCCATCATCCTGACTGGAGCGCCGGCACTCAACAAGGTTCTTGGGCGCGAAGTCTATACCTCCAACTTACAGCTCGGCGGCACCCAGATCATGCACAAGAACGGAGTCTCACACCTAACTGCGGCCAGTGATCTGGAGGGAGTTACCCACATCCTGCAGTGGTTGTCATACGTTCCCGGAATTAAAGGGGATGCGCTCCCCATCCGTGAAACATCGGATACTTGGGATCGCGAGATTGCTTATGTTCCACCCAAGGGTCCTTATGATCCGCGCTGGTTTATCGAGGGCAAGGTGGATGAACAAACGTCAAAATGGCTGCCAGGCTTCTTCGATAAAGGATCTTTCCAAGAAACACTCTCTGGATGGGCCCAGACCGTTGTCGTTGGTCGTGCGCGGCTGGGTGGCATCCCAATAGGTGTCATCGCTGTTGAGACTCGTACCATTGAACGCGTTATTCCTGCGGACCCTGCTAACCCCGCGTCATTCGAGCAAAAGGTCATGGAAGCGGGGCAAGTTTGGTACCCTAACTCTGCGTACAAGACGGCGCAGGCTATCTTCGATTTCAACCGTGAAGCCCTCCCGCTCATTATATTTGCGAACTGGCGTGGCTTCTCTGGTGGTCAGCAGGACATGTACGACGAAGTTTTGAAACATGGCTCGAAGATTGTAGATGGCTTGTCCAGTTACAAGCAGCCCGTCTTCGTCTACATTGTACCAAACGGCGAACTTCGTGGTGGTGCTTGGGTCGTGCTCGACCCCTCGATCAACGTCTCCAAGATGGAGATGTATGCTGACGTTGATGCACGCGCTGGTGTGTTGGAACCTGAGGGTATCGTCGAGATTAAGATGCGCAGAGACAAGATCCTTGCACTCATGGAGCGCCTTGACTCCACATATGCATCTTTGAAGACTGCTAGCAAAGATCCTAGTAAATCTGACGAGGAGAGGGCTGCAGTCTCGAAGGCGTTAGCCGACCGGGAAACCTCCCTGCAGCCTACTTACAAGCAAATCGCGTTGCTGTATGCTGATCTTCACGAGTAAGTAATGGCTCGTTTAACTTGTAGAATTCAAGCTCACTTACGTTCTCAGTCGGACTGGTCGTATGGAAGCCAAGGGTTGCGCTAAACCTGCTATATGGAAGGGGGCTCGGCGCTTCTTCTACTGGGCGCTTCGCGCCCGCCTTGCCTGCTGTGAGGCACTTGCCCAGTTGGCCGATAGTAATCCTGAAGCGACCCCGGAACTTCTGGAGAAACTATTGGATTCACTTGTTTCCTCTATCGACCACTCTGATAACCGTGCCCTTGCAAGCGCGTTGGAAGAGTTGGACCTAACATCTACGCTCGCCAGACTGAGGACAGACTACCTCTTACAGCGCTTCCTCGAAGTTGCTCAGCAAGACCGGAAGGCATCCATTGATGGTCTCGTCCGACTAGTAGACTCATTGTCGTACGATGAGCGACAAGTATTGCAGTCTGCATTGCAGAACACTCGTTCTCCTGGTAAGTTTGGTTTCTTTGGCGCTTGATTTCACTGCTCAGTGAACGACAGGACCCCCCTCGTATTCCAACTGAGTTTGTTGTCTTATTCCCCATTCCCGAACATCACGAATACCATGGACTCCATGTCTGTGTCACGTTCATCATACCTCACACCCGTCCTCCTTTTGCTTTCCGCTGTTCCTCTCATTTTGTGCCGGCCACCAGGCATTAATTCGTAAAGATACCGCGCACTGTACAATCGCCATACCATGCACGAATGAAGAATATCATGCATATCAGGGAATCGAGTTAGAATCGGACTGAGGGCGGGAAGCACTAGCCATGACTCTACGACATTCATGCTTACGTCCCATACGGCTCTGCACCTGTAAAGACTAGGACTAGTTGCAAATTGATTCATCAATGAATTTACGCTGACAATTTTGAAAATAACTTACAACTAGTCCAGAACAGGATCCGTACCTATCAACGTCTCATCCAACTAGAGCGTATACAGAGCGAACTAGCCGGTCGAAACAGTCCAATCCGATACACACATTACCAAGACTTGTAGCCCTCACCTTTCCCCCTTACTCAGCGCCTTAATCGTTCATATTCTGAATCGATGTAATGTCCGGTCTCCTCCGATGAACATGTAAAGGAATACACTTCTTGAATAATTTCAGAGAATCTAAAGTGTTCCAGAGAGGCTGATCCAGACGTCCCCCAGTATTTTCCTGATCCCGGGGACGAGCACGGCAAAGGTGTACTGGGTCTCGTTCTCGTTCTATCCTGCGACCATGTTGACTCTATTCATGCCTCTCCCTTCAATGGACTCTTTTTCCAGGGTGATCAGACACCATAATAGTCGAGCATGACACGAGTTAGACATTGGTATCAGTATTCGATAAGGCGGTGACAGTCCTTTCCCTACATGAATTCACTCCCGAGCATGCGTCTCTGATAACAAAATCGAGAGTATACCTGCGTACATTCCACACAAAGTTTTCAGCGCCACTCCAAGCCAGTTCGAAACTAACCCATTGACTTGTATCGACCCTTCATTGCCATTTGGCCTGTTGTACCCAACATTCAAGGCTTCGTGGCCTTTCTTCCACCAACTTGAACTAGGATCCCACACTGTCGTTAGAAATGTAGAGACAACCTGGAAGCTTGCTAGCAATCCTCTCTGTGTTGGCGACAGAATACACAGGCTTCAAGAGTCCCGTTAGTACTCTGAATGCGGATATCCTTGCGCTTCCAAGTCGAGTCACTCCTTTTTGGCTGTCACTACCGATCACTCCCCCCTTCTGGCCTGACATACCATCGCCTTTTCTGCAAGTTGTTACCATGCTTGATGGATGCGACGCCCGGTACGTGCGCAAACAGTCGATGCATGAACGCGATTCATGTGCTCTCGCAACAAACCTAACAGCAGTGCCAACGACTCACCAAGAATTCCGCGCGACACTTTGTTCTCTTCAACCCGCAGGACATCGTCGATGACACGACCTGTGCCATCGACGGCACCAGTCACATCACTTCCGGTCCCATCATGCGAACGAGAATAACTAGTCCGGAGTACACCCTGACTTGGTGTTCAAAGAGCGGTATTGTGATAACGACACGAACCTAGGATAGACGACAACAGCATGGTCAAAGACTCGCGAGACGCCTTGTCCTGTCCTAATCGACACAGGCTGATCACCGAAGGTGGGGCATCTGATCTGTTGCCAAATGATCTGTTGCCAAATTAGAGCCCTCGCCTATCCCTCGTAGATTCGGCTGTCCAATCTTGCTGTCATGTCCGATCTTGAATCCTCCGCGAGCATGAAGAGATATACGTCCAATGTCCTCGGGGCGAACATGAAAAGGGGACACATGTTGAACCAGACGTTCCCGCAGTACTTCTACTTCCTTGATCCAAGGACGGGCAAGCGTCCAAGATACACTTTCATCACAAACGATACTATGATGTGTTGATTCAATCCCCTCGTGAATTGCGTTTCCGAGCTCCCACTCCCTTTGGAGGAGGCTACATTGAGAGTTGTGATTGAAGAAAATGTCAAGATGCAGGTTGGGGATATAGCTCAATTAGACAAGTGGGTACGCAGAAACGTCAAGAGGCCAGTCTAGGTGCACGGCTAGGCGTAAGTTTCTCTACCGGGTTCATCCGGAACCTGGAGATTCCTTGTGGGTTACCCGGCGTAAATAGCTTATAAGAGGGATACTGGTCGGTTTCTGAGTTGTGCCTTGTCGTGTCCTTGGTTCGCTCATGTTCTCAACAAAGACGTAGTATCCATGTACCATAGGAAACAAGAATGCTGCCCATAATATGACGAGTTTGGTCGGCACCTCCAGAGGGGGAAAGAGGCTGGAGCTAACGGTTGACTCTGCCAAACGACCACGATCATGCATCTCAACATATGAAACGTAAAAGAAGGGATTGAATCATTACGGTGAAGAATAACATCGACTACAACACACATGCATCACACAAACATCTGTAAGGGGTGGCGATCATATACATTTTGACCCTCGCTCAGTTCACCAAGATCCGGATAGAAAGGTACCATCGCATCTGCAGCGCCGAGATACAGCGAGTTATAGACTCGCCAATATACCTAGAGAGAGGGGAGTGGTGAGCGACAACGTCGGGAGTGGATATTCAACCAAGGCATACCTCGCGGACTTTACGTGCGGGGTGAAACAAACCTTGCAGTGTGTAACTAAGAAGAACACCTGGACCAAGCGTCACGCGCATGGCTTCGACAGCTTCCATAACCGCACCGATGACGTGTGGAGAGGTCTCGAAACAGTTGGGCCATACGAGGTTCATTAGATGGAGCATCGAATCTTCGCAGCCCAGGCCTGCCACGCCAAGAGCCAAATGCTTTACAATGACACTTGCAGTCTGACGATGTACGAGGTCACGGTCTGTGAGCGCATCTTCAAGCATGGTGACCACTGAGTCGACGTAGTAGGCAGATTGTGGGCCAACATATTCGAATACGAAGGTCAGTGCCTTGAGACAGCCAGTCCGTACATTAAGCTCCGCAGTACGATACTCGTTGAGGATCGCAGGAATACACGTGAAGGCTAGAAAGTAACCCTCAGCTAAGAGGTCATCGACAAAGTAAATCACTCACGTCCACAAGTCTCGGCCACGATGGCAATCGCGACGGTACTACAGACACGACTTTGACGTTCCTGCACACGCAAGTTGGTGAGGAGAACTGAAAGAACATCTTGAGGACCCAAACTCTTCGCAATGTAACCGAACGAGTTGACAGCAGCTCGTCGGATACCCTTCTTGTGTGCCTTCAAGAGGTCGAGAAGCTCGAAGCAGATACGCATCCACTCTCTTGCTGGGACAAATTCAGCCCCGCGATCGGCTAAAATTTGTACATCAATGCTGTGGGGTACCAACAGGGAGATACACGAGACTTACCGATACGACCGATCAAGTTGATCGATGCTTCTTGCACCTTTTCGTGTCGATTACGGAGAATTGGCGTCATTCGAGGCACTATACGAGACGAAATCAGTCCAGGAACTCGAGTGATGTATCTGAATACATACGGAGATCTTTGACTGGGGGGTTCATCTGGGTCATGCCAACGACATTAGCGATCGCACCCTCAGCGGCAATGATACTACCGAGCGTGTCAGGGTATTCTTCACCCAGCTGCTCAAACAAGACGAGACCGAGCTTGCTCAAAAGTTGGTCTTCACCGCATTGCTTGATGACCACTGCGAGCCGTGTGGTCAAGTCCGCTGCCTGCTGCCGGACTTTAGCACTCTTGTTGTTAAGACGCCAGAGGATTGTGGAGACGATCTGAGTGAGATATGGCTTGACGCGGATGCCAAGGGCGTTAACGACAGTGCCAAAACCGTCCAGCATCACTTGGTCCTCCGTAGTCTGTTCCTGGAAGGAATAAATGATGCCGTCTACGAGGCGAACCTCGAGACGTTCGTCGATATCTGAGGCACCGAGAGTAGCGACGACCTTGGTGATAGTCTCCATAACCATCTTCCGGTACGGCTCCGCTTCGTCCTTCAGCTCGTTCACGATCCTTCCAACGATCTCTGAAACGCCCGCCTTTTGCGCGAGTTCCACAGTGGTCTCCACGACTTGGCGATAATTACGCCTATCCAGCGCCATACGACGAACCCAGAAAGACTTGAAAAAGTCAGGGAGAATATCTTGTTTAATGTACTGCGCAGTGACACCCTCCGTGGCCGCACACTGCTTCACTACTTTGAGTACGATCTTCTTCATCTCTTCGTCGGACGTTTGAAACTCGCGAATAAGGATGACAGTGACTTCCTTGGTATAGTAAGAGGCATATTCGGGGTCCATAAGAGGAATGATGAATCCAATTGCCTTCAAGAAGGCGGCAAGACCCTTGCCACGGTGTAGACGGATACCAAGCCAAAGAGGTTTGAGAACCTCGTCAAACGACTCGATGCCGTAAGGTGCTGCAGCTTCGGCCAAGGCAGCGAGACCAAGGGCCGTCATGGTGCGCACCTTCTGTTGCTCATCCGTGAGTCCATGGGCGATACAGTTCACGAGGTTTCGTAAGTGAGGGAGCACGGCACAGCCCATCATGATAGCGATCTGTTGAACGATTCGGATGCCGGTGTGACGCGCTTGCCATGACTTTTTGCTGCGGCAGACAGCTTTAAGGAAAGGAAGTAACGAAGGGATACCGAGAGCAGATGCGACAACGGAGAATGCGCGGGCAGTTGTATTACGAACATATTCGTCAGCGTGATCAATATCAGGACGCATGGTGGAGATCATATGGGCAAGACCTGCAGCTTTTGAGAGGTTGGATATAATTTCACGCCCCTCAATACGAGCGTAATAGTCCTCGTCGATAAGTAAGGGTTCGATGACGACTAAGATCTTGTGCACGTAGGGACGGACAAGGTCGTCGAGCTTGTACAAGACACGGTCGATAACCTTGACCAACAGATGCCGTTCTTGGTCTTCCAATGTGCGTTCCATGAGCAGCGGGAGGATTTTGTCAAATAGTGGACCGGCACCAAACTCGCGAGCTTTGTCTGTGATCTGACGGAGGGCGGTCTTTCGGACAGGTGGGGTGCCATTCTTAATCTTCAGGAGAAGTCGCATTATCTTGCGTTCTTTCATTTCATCTACCGAAAGCTCAGTCTCGTCCTCCTCTTTTAAAATTTTTGCAAAGTACTGAGCATCTTCTGGCTTGAAGAAGGCAAGGTTTCCGACTCCTGGAATCTCAGTAGGCAGCTCAGGTGCGAGACCCGCAGCCGCGGCAATGGCAGCAGCGTCGGACGACTCTTGGATATGGAAACCCCCGACTTCAGTAATAGGCGTCGCCATCAACTTGCGGGGGGTAACCATCGGCGCATAACCTGGCGGAGGAGTAACAATGACGTACCCTGTAGCCGGCAGAATGGCGTCGAGTTCTTCATCTGTAAGGTAGCGGTTGTGCTTGTCCTCGTGCATGATACCCGGTGCATTCATGATAATCTGGGTCATAGGCGCATCGGGGATGACAGCAGCTTGGTCCCAACGTGAGCGCTTGGGAGTCTCAGCGAGAGGAGCTACATTCTCCGTGGGAGGGGCATCCCAGCGAGACCGTCGTTTCTTTGTTGCAGACGGCTCTTCCCCCATCTCCACCTTGTTGGGATCCACGTTCTCATCTGTGGGTTCCGAGATATCCCACCTCCGTTTGCGCTTTGCTCCCGCTGCTTCCCGATCCCGATCCCGATCCCTTGCCTCGGCGAGCTCTTTCGCAGCGGCAAGCTCCATAGCGACGTCCTGAAGTTCAGAGGCAGGGGGCGTCTTGTCCAATTCCATCTTCATCTTTCCCTCCTCCCTATCTCGCCTCTCCTTCTCCTCAATTGCCCTCCGTACACGTGCCTCCTCCTGCTCTAAACGAGCCAACCTCATCGCATCCTTATAACCCCCCTCAACCTCCACGCCTTCCTCAGCATGTTTGAATACGTCCGCGCTTTCTTGTGCAACTCGGTTGAAGCGGCGATTGTGATAACCTGATTGCCTCGACGCAATTTGACGTTTTGAAGCTGTTTCGGCAAAAGGGTCGACATTCTCCTCCTCCGCGAGGTCTGCGAATTCCTGAAGAATCTCCTTCGGCGCGGTGAACGAGTCGACAAGTCTTGGTGAGCCAGACATGACAGACGGTGATGATGCTGGTGGCAGAAAGAGTCGTTGGATGCCGACGGAAACGACGCGCAGTGTGAGCTGAGTCTGAATAATTCTATGTACAAATATGTACATACAACCACTGTGTAGAACTTTGTGACCCGATGATACTACTCGTTCCATACTTTGCTCGGCAACAAGAAACCCACCCAGAGCGTTAACCCGGTCATAGCCATCATCACCCAGTACGCCAAATAACCTCCCATGATATTTTTCTCGATACTGAACGAAAAGGCGGAGTTAGCGGTTGCAGGACCGATAGCACGCATGATAGAGACAATCATCTGTGCAATGCCATACGTTGCGCCAAGTGATGCCTTGTTCGGCGCAGCAGCACTAATATACATGAACGTGACACCTAATCGAACGTAAGCCTTCAGATTGACTATCTTATCATATAACGGACTAGCTCACCGAAAGCAAAGCATGCGAATATATACAGGGTCATTTGGAGTCCTACCAAGAACCAAACGAAATAGTTCAGGCCGTACAGCCGTGCTCCACCATTAATCGCTGGGAATAGTGATATCATAGGCAAGCACAAGGAGACCGTCACCAAGAACATGGTTTTGGCACCGACCCAGTCGTGCATAGGAGCGAAGAAAATACATTGAATAACACCACCCGATACTCCAAGAAGCGCCAATATGTTCCCAATTGCAGGTGGATCAAGATTGAGACCACCCATTTCAATGGGCATCGCGTAGAAGACTGGGAGTACTGTGCGAAAGGCGATATCGAGAAGCGAGAATGTAGCATAGCACCCAGCCGCTATCAGAACAGGACGAACAAGAAGGGCGCGAAAGGGTAGTTGCTTGTTGATTGCTTCTGGAGTGGAAGGGTCACGCAGGACCTCTTGGGCCTGTAGATCGAGCTCTGATCTGTCGTACTTGACCGTTCCACCGAAAAGATATTGTCTCAGTGTCATTCGGGGTTTTGTGGTCTAGATGAAAACAGTAAGCACCATTGCTCTTGACTTGAACTAGCTGCGGACCTCTGTCATACACACAAAGGCGATAAGCCAAGAGAGTGCCGAGACAGTCGCTGAGACCGAACAGGGGAGAAAGTAGGGGTATTCTTTGAGAAACGCAGAATCACCAAAGATGATCGGGAATCTTTCCACAGGCCGAGCCAGGGACCCGCCGATCAGAGGCCTTGGTGTTCATTTAGCACAAAGGCATGAAAACGCAGTGGATAGCGAAAACAAACCCCACTGTCGTACCAAAGGACCATGTGATTGGCAAAATACCATATACTTGTGCGATATTCGTAGAATCTGTGATTTCTATCGTCATGCTTTTCATTACACCAATGTTCCCGTTTAAAGCGCCGTTAAGACAGCGACTTGGCATATTCCATCAGCATTCCCGAAGAGCAAGATGAGTATTTTCCTACCTGATAACGAGACTCCAGAACGTTTTGGACAACCCGAAGCACCACATCGACGCTGATAGTCCGAGGAGCCCCGTCAAGAGCACGGGTCTGCGACCAATTTGATCCGACAAACGACTCCAATGAAATATTGTGCATGCCTCGGTCAAAAAGAATAACGAATGCTATCATGTCCGCAGTCTGAGAGCTCGAAGGGAGGACGCAGATGGATGGGCTACGAACCATAAGTCCAACATAGTAGCCGACACGAGAGTCTTTGCCATCGGTAATGCCAATGTCCCTTATCAGCTACACGAGAAGCAGCCAGACGACTCTAACCATGTGTGAGGAATGTACAGTATCAGACTCGTACCTGGGGAAGGAACGGTGTTATGACCTGGGAAGTCAGTGGTTCCGATATTTGAACCAGCAATAATATGGACAGTTGACGCCAAGGAAGGGGCGTCCTCTCCTTTTTTGAATTAGCCTGCTGAGGATTCTGAGATTGGTCTCTCAAAAGTGGCGTCTCCTCGTCCGTGATCTGAGACATGGCCGCGGGCGTCAAGGTGAGTCTTGGAGGAATGTTGTTGGTACATTGAACCTGATGTTTCAGAAATAGCACGTACCAGAATATCCGCAGAGGTGGCGAGCTGCTTTGGGGGGTTATGACCAACGTTTTAATCAAAGCATGAACCTAGGAGATGAGCGTACAACCGAGGAACAAACGATGGCCTGCGAGAACCAAATTTGTTGTAGTGGCCGCAAACAATTACATACGATTTCTATGGGGGTAACGACACAGGGTCATGTCTCGGCAGTGTGTCGACAAGTAGACATCTAGATCGCCGCTTTCAGCCCGTGCGGACCGTCGGATTACGTCTATGACAAGGGATCAAGTACGTACTTGGCCGAGCAGCGTGCAATCGACTCAACTTGTACAGGCGTGTTAGTATGAAGAAGTGGCCGTCCATATGACTGGATGCTGGTCGTCACCTCTTCGATGCTCCTGGCGCGTTGGTTGGTTTCATCCGAACCAGTTTTCCGCTGAACAGTCTCCTCGGGGCCTTTCATTGGTCAGATCCAGTCATGGAATATGCCAGACCGGCAATGGTCGCGGTCGTCCTCGATACGGCCCAGGTCTATGCCCTAGTCTATTGTTCCACGGTGTCGGTCTTCACAGCCCTCCACCAGACACACGAACTGTTAGCTACCAGATGGGTGCACATGTAATTGAGAGGGTAATTGATATGCGGACGTAGGACCCTCGACACAGTGGCGATGGCGGCATAGAGGTCGGGAGGTTGGAGCGTTGGCCCTCGTTTGTAACAACGATCCTTCTCCAAGCTTTATGAGAGAGTGCTACAGCGGAGCCTCGGAAATTTTTCATTCCTTTAACCAGGCTCCTACGAACGAACCCAACTAGAGTGTTTACATACAGTATTGGTTGGTACTACTGTGGCTGAGAAAAATAACAAATCACCTCCCTAAATACACACCACATCCTTATCCATCTTGGTGTAGAATGTGAGTATATAGTCTGTAGATGCTCAGAAAAAAAAACAGTGTAATTTGAACTGGTGGTAATTGCGTGATGATATGATTTTTCGAGCAACGAGCCCACTTTTGCGTCATCTAAGTGATTTTACTAAACCCTTGTTCATGAACCGGCCTTGAACTCCACAGTTTCTCTGGGATGCAAGTTCCGAGCACCTCAGATAGGTTTCAAAGGCATTCTGCAGTTGGTACTGTTGAAATTTTATTCTATTTATTTCATTCCTTGAGATCCCTACTTTCCTTCCAAGACATACACCGACCATTTCATTACATAATCGCGTCGTTCTTTTGACTACGGACACTGCCACGTTGCACCTCAGTCTTTCATTCATACGAAACTGAGGTAAGGCCACTATACGTTTGTTACATTCATTAGCTGAACAGTACACACAAGGTCTCCTTGTGTATAGGTTAGTTTAGAAGAATGTTTAAGTCTTTCGTTCATACGAAACTGAGGTCTCCTTGTGTATAGTGTGATATCCTCTACAGTGCTACCTCCCTCAAAAGGTACATAAATGTAGTTTGATTTGGGCCGTGAATAATCCAGGTTAGGATTATATTGCAGGTTTGAGAATCGAGTTGCTGGTCGTTTCTGAGATCACAGAAGATGAAGCCCCTCGTCAACCTTCCCGTTGGTAGTGCCTCAGTCGCTGATGCCGATGAGGAGGTACACACACCCTTCGTTGTCATAATCCTGGACGCTGATATTCTCAAAGATTTTCCTCCTCTACTCGGCGCTCAAGCAGACGAAAACGGATCTTGTTGGCCCAGATGGTTACCCTGGACTGGGTCACCTCGATTCACGTAAAGATATCCTGACCGTCCAGTTTGAGCTTCGACCTGTTTCCACTCCTTGCCGTCCGCAGCCCAAGAAGAGACCGAAACCACCACGAAAGAAAGCTTCCGAGGAAAGCTCGACGCAGGTAATCATGATAGAGATCGCACAGGACCCAACTGCATTGCGCAGTCGAAACGGAGATACGGGTAGCGTGGTTTGGCGAGCAAGGTGAGGCTCTGCTATCTGCGCTGACTCGCGCACCCGTTTTAATATCTCATACGATAAAAAAAAGCACAGAACTAGCAAAGGCTGTCCTACAACAACATTTCTTCCCTCCTGAATCGCCTGTCTTCGATAGAGACCGGCTGGCAGAATCTCACTGTCTCGAACTAGGGTTAGCAGGATCGTTCCTACAGGTGGTCTTGTCTGCTATTAAGATGTTTCCTCGCTTCAAGAGCAGGCACGGGATTTCTCGGTCTTGCACTGGCACCGTTACTCCGCACCTATACTATTACCGATATCAGTCCCCTCCTGCCGCTCATTCGAAAGAACATTTCGCTGAGCTTGCGCGGACAGCACGACAGATCCCTTGGAAATTTAAAGTTTAACATCACGATCGAGGAATTGGATTGGCTCACGCTTGCTTCTTTTCCGTCTGGCACGTTGCGAACACGTTATTGTCCCATACCAAAGGTCACGTCAACCTCGGAGCTCGGGTCCACCGACCAAGGTGCATGGGATATAGTTTTCGCCGTCGAT
The DNA here is from genome assembly GCA_038089275.1 of Pulveroboletus cf. rosaemariae. NCBI lineage: Eukaryota > Fungi > Basidiomycota > Agaricomycetes > Boletales > Boletaceae > Pulveroboletus > Pulveroboletus cf. rosaemariae. The sequence goes on along the minus strand of JBBPKN010001281.1, from coordinate 2,578 downwards.
TGCATATACAACCCTTCACTCCTTCCTGCCCTCGTTGACACCATAGATACAGTCTCGACTGCAGGACGAACATGGGTCGTCGTGGTTGCAGAGCTTAGACAGGAGGACGTTCTGCGGGAGTTCTTGGATATGTGGTTGAAACGGGCAACTAGTGGGAGGTGGGAGATTACGCGGATCGAAGGTCTGCTGGCCACGCACTTCGTCGTATGGGGTGGGTGGAAGTGCCTAGACTAGTCATGAATATGGTGGTCGGCGTGTCTTGTATGCAGCGTTTCAGCTAAAGCAAGTGGAACGACGAGGAACACTTATACCTGAGGTGGACATTCCACCATCTGTCATATCCCAATTCAATTCTGGTCGGTTATTTCCATTCCAGCCAAGTCTCCTAAATGGGAGCCAAGCTGACCATTCGAAAACGGGTTTAAGACGATGCCCAGCACACCACCAGATCGAATTGTCTCAGCGGGAGGATCATGCTGACCTCCGTCTTCAGTTCACACCGCACTCGTTATAGTACTTCTCGCAATGCTTCAAGCCCCTACCTGATTCCCGGTACAAATACCAGTCATCTTGTTCGACGCACAAGATACACAACCCTTTCCTCGTCCTTGCGAGTTTGCTACGCTCTCTCCAGATTGCTGTTACAATCATATGGACCAGGAACGAGCGTAATTTGCTCAAAGTCAAAAACGACAGGTCTCCACTTTCGAGGAGCGAAGAAGATATCTGTAGGTCCACACTCTGCTGTCGAGACGCTTTGACGTGTCGTTCTCCATAGAGTGACCAACCTGGATTCCAGTGCAAGGTAGGGGGTTGGGTCAGCTTCATATCCTATTGCCACTCTTTGTTCAGTTATTCTGGTTCTCTTGCAATCGGAGCGCCCCTCACATCATTCTAGGCTCTCTTGACACTGGTTCATCATTAGTCAGTTTTGCCTAATGTATGGTGTCGTCCCACATCTCGAGCAACTGGCGATTTGTGGGTGGTTGATATTCAGGTTGCTGCGGCAATGCGCATAATCACATCTCATCGTCGACCTTCGGAACGTCTCCCGACTACTCTCGATCATGTACGGAATTGGCCATAGTCTCGGCATTGTTGCTTTGGTCGCTGTCTAGACGAGATTCAGGCCTTTGATGCCGTCACGCAGGTATCGCAAGCTCTGTTGTCGAGTCCGATATCTGCCTGCTGGGTCTAGGTCTACAGAACGTTGCTTCTTCAGAGAAACCTCTGATTTGGGAGACGGTGGCTAGCAAAGTTACTTGACCTAGTGCTTGCAATGGGCTTTCAGTTGATGCCGTACGTGCTCTTTTTGATCCACGTCGAATATATTCGCAGTGCCACCATCGGCTTCTTCAATGATTACGCTGCCTGGCCGCTGGAGCTGGGAGCAGACTTCATGCTGAGTGTATTGAACATTACTCGTGCGTTTTACTGACTTCTTACTACGTAGGACCTTCTTAACTCGAGCTTGCACACTGGCAACACTGACTATCAGAACTTGGATGCGACACCAGGCTTTTGGGTTCTTTCCCTCGCCTGTGAGCGTTTTACTGAGATTTTCGTGATGACGTATCGCTAAGTCCGGATTCGTAGGTCCAACTACCCAACGGAAAACATGTCGCCTCCACTGGAATTACTGCCCATGCTGCAATTGATACAAGAGCCAAATTTGTTGACAGTCCTTCAAATGCGATCCAGAACGTTTACGCACAGATTTTCGATTCGCAACCTGGAAACAGTGATCGAGAAGGCTTTTGAATTTATCGTACGTCTCCCATGCATTGGCAAAGGTTTGTATTGAGTTGTCTATCGACAGCGTGCAACCCTAGAGTCAGCGCCACATTGTCGCTCAGTGGCCCGAGTTGGTCTGAGCCCTACCGACTTTCAACTCACCAGAATCAGTTTCGATCAGCACATCGGCGCGTTTTTTTGACATTAACACCAACTGCAATGCTCCATGTCGGATCATTGGCGATATGGTCCTTGTAGGCAGCCTTTCTCGAGCCGATTCCCATTTCAGTTTGACTGATTTGGTGTATAGAAAACATATATTCGATGTTTAGCTATGACCATCTGCTTCGGTCGGGTTTGTAGCACTTTCTACCATTGCACTTGGTATGAATAGGACGGAAACGTAGGTGCCATCGCCTACAATCGGCCCTGTCTCGACCGGAGTAGCGACAGCTGCCATTGACTGACAGGGCTCCGTGGACATCGAGGCTGACACTCGACCCCTTCGCCATAGCGTCTGGAGTAGCTGCAAACCTAAACACGCAATACATGTGTTGACTAAACATCAAATGCATGCTAGCCTTCAAATACACACATTGTTTACTCTCCAAACCGCTTTCATGACTCAGGCCACGTTGCTTCAGTTGATGGAATGAATAAGGATAGAATACAATAATATACATCCGAAAAAAGAGATCGGGTGTACCTAATGCCTATGAGCGCTCGCCACGGAGGCGCCTGGCAAGAGCAAGATCCTTGGGTTGAATAGTAACACGCTTAGCATGAATAGCAGCAAGATTCGTATCCTCAAACAAAGACACAAGATATGCCTCAGCAGCCTCTT
>JBBPKN010001280.1:0-18614 GCA_038089275.1 Pulveroboletus cf. rosaemariae | reverse complement strand
GTCGAAGACTTTGAGGTGAATGGCTCTCTTGTCCCCTTTGGGGACTTTGGTACTGTCACCTTCAGTAGTGCCACTGTCTCTGGCCCTGGGGGGGACTTACACCCCGTCTGGTGCCGCCTTCATCGATATCAAGCAGAAAGGCCAAGTTCTCACGTCCGTCTCCACCAGCGGACAGAGCGTTACAATCTCATATGTCTAAGTCGGTGACAGCGGGTTGATGGTTGTAGGAAAGCCGACGAGCTCATTTATGTCAAATAGGATTGTTTGTATTTTTTCAAGTGTGTATAGACAATCCCGGGTACACGTCCGCACATGTCTAGTGATAGATCATCATACCTGATCATAGTGGACAGCTTGCCATATGACATGAGTAAGTTGACATTGACTTGAATACTACAGGACGTCGCATCTCATGGCAATGTCAACGCACGAGATGAGTTACAGGGGTAAAATAGACACATGGAAGGAACAACTTGGCACTGTTACAACTAATACTCTAGATGGGCCCGAGTAAAGTAAACGAGTGGACATCAAGTCATCTACCCGCTGGCCAGTGGGGTAGCATGCTTGAAGCGGAAGACGATGACAGTCATGTTATCATCTGTTGTCGCGATAATGCGTGTCGAACGAGCGTCTGACTCGCCTCTTGCGCATCCTCGATGTTCCGTACCAAGTTTTTGCTCGAGTAGCGATGCCGCCAGCCTTCTCTCTTCTCACTCCTACGACCACTAGTCAGACGCTCGACCCTCGTGCGGATTCTTCGCTTTCTAGGCTTCACCATGATTAGTACCCTCCATTCCTTGACCTTCTTTCCTTTAGAATCCTCCAACTGGCCACAGTTCTCTATTCGCTCCCTGCACCGATGGACCCTTTTCCCTTGCCAGACTTCGCAGCCCCGGAGTACGCCGGCCTGGTGAACACAGTGACGTCGAACGAGCTACTACCCCACGAGGAAGCCATCAACTTCCTAGACTAGCTCTGGGCAGCAGAGGGTCTCCAGGGCATCCTCTGAATTGCCCAAGCTGGCCGCGCCGACGCACCGCGCGATCGAGAAGCACACGACGCTGAGAATGACGTAGAACGACAGCACACCCCTGCCCCGCCTCTCAACCGCGGCCCACAGGCACAACGGAGACCGATCCCGCCCCCTAATCCCCCACCGCCAGCCCTGCAGATTCTACCCCGAAGGCGGCCATCACGTTCGACCACACCGCGAGAGTCGCATCCACTCTGGCATCCGGACCCTCGGAGTACGCCATCAAGAGACTCGAAGCCTAGAAGCATGTGCCCCTCTGGTACTTCACCCGCGAAGGCCTCCGCGAGACGAGCTGAGGAGCATCATACCCTTACCATAGGAATCGCCGCCGAGGGCAACGTCACCGCATGCGCAGCCAGCTCCTCCGCCTCTATGAACGCGAAGCCCGTCCACCAGCTGACCTACCCAGAATTTTCTTTCGCCAGAAATCACTTCCTCACCGCGATAAAGCGCGCCAAATGGGGAGACAAGGTGGTAGACTCCCTCAATTGGTTTTTCCACAACGTGGATAACCACACGCTCCGAGAAGAGGGGGAACACGGGGAACGCATTACCTTTCCCGGGTCCGGACCAACTGGCACGAAAAACTAGCAGACAAAAAAGCTTATAACATCGCCACCATCAACAAGGACTTATTGACGAAGATAACCCGCAAACTCGACTCGCGCAAACATAGAGCAGGTACAGTCCACACACTGCCTCCCCCTAGCACGAACTCATTGTGCGCCCCCCCCCGCTGTTGCTGCCATTGTGCGTCCCCCCCGCTGCTGCTGCCGCTGTGCACCCCCCTACCTCATAGCAGGAGAACGCACGCGCCATAGGGCCCCCCAGACAGGAGCGAGGTAGACTCCTTCTCAGAACCTTCCGCGACGACTCTCCCCCCCCGCCGCACTCCAGGAAGGGCGCCAATACCACCGCGACCGCTACGAACCAACGTCACGCCGCTCGCGTTCCCCAAAGCGGAGCAACCCGCACTAGACAAATCCACCAGGAGGCCGGTTCGGCCGAAATTATAGATCACCTGCCCCAAGTGCCTCGGCCGACATGACGAGCGCCCCCGCCTGCGATGAACCCCTCCTGTGGGACGAATCAGACCCGACCACTACTCCCGCGACGAGCAAGGCCGGCTCACCAACGAGCTGGGACAAATCCCCTGCTGGGACTTCCAGCGTCTCCGTGGTTGCCACAGCAAACAGCACCGCCATGAATGCTCCGGCTGCGGCGATACCTCCCTTGGCGCAGCAAACTACCCCCGCAGACAACGCCCTGCTTTCGCGAATGCATAGTACTGCACTCACACCATACAAGCCCGAGGGATGGACCTCTTTACTAATCATCTTTAATCTCTATAGTGACACCACATGCTTGTACATCAGTTACGTCACGGCTTCCGGGTCCTTACCCCACGCATTTTTCGTTCCTTCACGCCCCCCAACGGCCCTTCTACTGCGACATATAGGGAGCCCTTTCACAGTTTAGTTCAAAAAGAGTTTAATAAAGAATGCTACCTGGGCCAGTTTAGTCGGGTGCAGTGTTCCAATGCCTAACCTACTGTAAGCAAACAAAACCAATGCAATATCTAATCTCAATTCAGTACATGAAGTATACTGCATTTACATGTGAGAATTTTGCTTAGCTTTGGTAAGACCAAATATAGCAGTCATACTTGGCTACAAATTATTCCCTAGGTTATGTGATTTAATTCACAGGCTTATGAAATATACTTCAAATAGTCAAGGATACTTATTATAATAATTTTGTTGCTTATATAAAAATATGTGAATTTGAAATATTTTTGAAATATAATCAACCTAAAAGAAAAGAGAAAAAGGATGAGTATTCTAACTCTAATCCTTGATCAGAGTTCCTAGACTATTTTTTTATAGGGCTTTTATGGCTAGTAATCCCTAACTAGATAAGTATTATATCCCATACCTCCAATTCAATTCCAACCCAATTCTGACCCAGCTTACAACTAGTTTTCTTATCCAATAAGCCACTTTAGCCCTCTAACTTCCCTTCAAACAACTCCAGCCCTCCATTACTATTTCATCTTACCCCAGCTATGCATGTATGCTTCCTGCCTTCCATTGATATATGCTTTCCCAGCCTCTGCTCCTACTCTATCTTATTCTGCTTCTAGTTCTATTTCTGTTCCAGTTAAATACTACCTTAGTTTCACTTTGCCTTTTCTGAACCACTCTGCTGTAACTTCATTTCTAGCCCCACTCTCAGTTACTGTTACTGTTACTATTACTGTTTTCATTTCTATTCCTGTTTCCCTTCACTTTTTCCTGTCATTTTTTAGTTTTAGTCTAATATAATTGGACATTATCTTCCCTAATATCTTCATTTGTTTCTTAGATATTTAGATATCTGCTTTGCTTCTGAGATTGCACCTGTCTCACTTTACTACACTCTTAGATAGTTTTGCTTCTCTAAGATATAAGTACTGTAGTCCTGTATTTTATATTTCAGTATGAATATCAATATAAACATCCCCTTGTTGTCATTCTTACTCTGCCTAAGTCCTTAGGCTTACTCTAACTCTTTGGGTTACTTCAGAGCACCTTCAGAGTCAAGCAATATCCTTAAAGAAATTGTAAGGTCCTATTTTCATAACTAGACCTGACTCTTCTTGTCTTGCCTATCCCTCTTGTTGAGCATTGAGAATACTCTCTTCCCATCTTCAACACCATTGTAAATCAGGACACTGGAAAGTGCAAGGATACATCACATAAGGTAAAGCTAAGTTTCATTTAATTAACAAAACTCTTTTTAAATCCCTCCATAAGTCTTCAGATATCTCTGGAGTTTCTGGAATATGATCTTTCCTTAGATTCATGTATCACCAAGGTACTAGAACCTGACCTTTGCTTTCTAGCCATAAGGGTTTCATTTGACAGATATAAGTTTTAATAGTATATCTGTACTTGATATATATTTTAACAGTATATTTATACTTTTATTTGCATTTCTTCAAGCCTTTACTTCAGGATTGGCTTAGGCTATCTTACAACCCTCAACTCCAAACCACCTGCATACTCTGTGTATTTACAGGTAATTCCTCTGAATTCTCTGGAATCTTGATTCATCTCTTGTACTATCTGTTAGATTATAATTACCTATGATCCCATTACAACTTTGCACTCTTCTGGGCATTCCAACCCCTAAGTTGACCTATCCTTCACATGGCACAGGTCCCTTACCACTTCTAACCTTTCAAGCCTCTTTAAATCACTCTAATGTTCTACAATATCAGTACTGGCCCCAGTTGCTTGAAATATATGTGCCTAGATTCAATTTCTGACTTCTGACCCTAGCATTCCCCTATTCCTGACTCCAGACTCTTCAGAGCAGCTGTGACTTTTTTCTATCATATAGTATTACTAGTTCTCATGGATTTTCAAGTACAATTTAGATTATGGTTATCTATTCATAAGCATTACTCTCTTCCATTTTCCCCATTTCTTTTCTGGCAGCTGACCCTGATCCTCTGACACTTTGTTGTTACCTGATAATCCTTGACAGAAAACCACTCCATGTCACTCTGAACCATTCCAACCACCTTTTTATACCTAAATCTTGCCATTGCAGTTTAAGTATCCCTCTAGCCATTCCACAGCCCCTTTCTTGACAAGTTACTCCAGGATTATCAATAGGCTGTCATCACCCTCTCATGTCTGTTCTCTACTCCTAGGCAACCCATTTCTGGTTGTTAATTCTAGTCTTTTAAGACCTTGTTTTCCAAGCATGGCAAGTCTACTAAATCTGAGGCCCTTATCTCTCTATCCTCTAACACCATATCTCCATGCACTTTCAATCATTATGATCCCTTATTGGATACCTTATTCTATTTAGGATTTGGGAGCCCTAACACTCTGACTTCCTTTTGTCTATTTCCACTTCTTTTGAAAGCCTTTTTTTTTCCTTCATTTTTGCCTCTTTTGCTCAAGCTATTGAATTTTTATATACTCTACAAAGACTGTTGGATTTACTCTGTCAATGCTTAGCATTACCTTCTGCTGAATGGTTTGTGTTCACTGATTCTAGGATATCACTAACTCACCCACTGTGGTCTATTAACTCTGGGTATTGAGTAGTACCTTGTTTGTTCACTGAATAACACATGCCAGTACCTTGTGCATCCCTGTCACATCTCATGCCAATGGGTCAACTCTGCTATGTCTCTGATGCAACTCCAGTTGTTTTTACACTTTAAGCTGCATGTTTCCTAGTTTCCTTTATCTTCATCTTTTCCAACCTAACAATTGATTACAACTTTACCTATGCTAACTCTGTACCATTATGATACAACTCCATTGTTCCTCTGACCTCACTTTCTGTTCCTGTTCCTTTATGCCATGCTTCTCCCTGTCATCACTTAGTTTCAGTTTGACATTATTCGATGTTGTCTCCTCTGACATCTCCATTTGTATCCAGGATGCATTGGCACCTGCTTTACTTAGAAGACAACTCCTTTCATATCTCCATTCCCTTCTTAGATAATCTGTCTCCCTGAGATATAAGTACTGGAGTTCTGTATCTTGTACTTTAGTTTGAATATCAACCATAATATGATGTTACAATCCCCCCCCAGACCTCTCCTGCCTCATGACTTGATGTCATACCCTACCCTAAAGTCCCTCAACTTACTCCATGACTTGATGTCATGCCTCTTGTTGGAAAAAAGCCCTATAGCCAATTCCAGACCTTTGATAGTTTCTAGTCCCTCCATAAATCAGGGTACTTGGTACTAGCATAAGGGCGCACCACATAAGGTGAAGCCAAGCCCCATTTCCACTCCGGAGTTATCTGGAGTACCCCCAGAGTATGTCAAAATGTTTATAACAATCCCCTATAGCTTTATACCACTCCAGTTTCAGCTAACTCTGATTCCAAATCACAGCTTTTTTGTCATTATCTGGTAGCTATGACTTCATTACCTAAGTGCACAGTAGTCTCTGTATCACTCTGCTCTCAGTAGCAGGCCAGTTTTATCTGTTAATATGTCTATCAAGAAGACACCTCTGTCTACCTCTGACCTTCTTCAAACTTGTAGCATTTGATTCTTTGTTCTTCTTTGTTCTTGGCCTGTCTGCCATTTGTTTTCTTTATTCTTGCAGTTTTTGAGGTATACTCACATTTCTGACCAACAACACTGCATTTTGTCTTGCATACCCAAAGTCTTCTTGCCCTTTCTGAGCATCTTCATTTCTGAAACACAACAAGCTGATGCATTGATCTGAAAACCTAAATACCTTTTTGGTGTGTGCTGACTATCCTGGATAATGTCTTTGAACTTAGAAACACTGGAACTAGGCAAAAGAATAGTAAAACAGGTAAAAGTCAAGAAACTTGTAGAACAGAAAAGTTCAAGTGCACAAGACTGGGAAAATCCAGGCTTGGACTGATCTTCTTTTATATTGCTACAACATGTGCACAGACCATGTAAATGGTGCTGGCCCTAAATAAGTGTATAGTAATCAGACCAATGGCATAAAGAAAGCAGGGACCTAGAAATACAGCAAGAAACAATAAGGCATGACATTAGAGTCTAGATGGCTCTAGACTTGTGACATGTGAAGATGTGAAATATGTGAAGGTGTGAAATAGTCACATGATGTGACAATGTGAAGAGCTACAGTGGTGAGATGAAAATGCCAAAAAAGTAAAAAATGAAAAAGTGTATTATAACAATCCCTTTCTTTCCCTACTTGCAGTTGATTGAGCTTTGTTTCAGTTTCTTATTGGTACCTGCTTGCATTTTCTCTGTATGGCACTACATTGTTTTTCTTGATGTGCCATCTTCTAATGACTCCCCTCTAATTGCCTTTGGCATTCTCTGTTTCTTCCTGGGAAACATTTGCTTTGCAGAATTCTCTTCATATCTCTCCATTCTCTTCAATTCCTGCCCAGGAAATTCTTGCTCTTCAGACATTGTTTTCTGATGACTCCATTCCTGCTTGTGGATTTTCCTTACCTTTTCTAATATGTCATCTTAAAACCTGTCCTTCAATTTCCCAGGGTACTCTTTTTCCTGGAGATATTCTGCTCTTCTGCATTTTCTAGAAATTCTGCTCATTTCTTTAGAATCTCCTCCAAACCCCTCCATTGTTCTTTGCCCTGGGACTTCCTTGATCTTCTGGCCTTGTTCTGACAACTCCATTACTCTTTGCCTTCAGTTTCCTTTCCTTCTCTGATCTGTCATTCAGAAACCTGACCTTTTGTTTTCCTGGGTTTTTCTTTTTCCTTTGGAATATTTCTGCTCTCCCTGTGTTCTCTGGAAAATCCCCTTTTTTCCATGTCTGTCCTTTTGGTTGGCCTTTTCTTCTGGCCTCTCTCCTGTTTTTCCAGTCAACAATGGGACATTAACTTTGAGGAGGGAATAGTGTCTAGTGATAGCATCTAGTGATCACACTAGTAACTGCTAATTGCACCTAGCAATTCACAATCTACTGGTCATCTAGCACTTATGCCCTTTTCTCTGCCCCATTGCTTACTTCTCCAACCCCCCTCTATTTTATCTCTAATCTTATCCACTGCAGTGCCCAGCCTACCTGGTCAACTGTCTACCTTCATGCAATGACCAGACTTGCTCTGTGCTAATTGCCCCCTTTGACTACCCTTACCACTTGTACAGTGACTAATCCCTAACCATATTGACTGCATCCTTCTCCAATCTTCTCCAATTGCCTCTGTTCCTTTTCCAAGTAGCTCCTCTTTCTCTCCTTGCTGCAGCACATGAATGATGTACAATTCAATTGACATACATGTTTGATTGTGTCATACAAAGAAGACAAGACCAATAAGCAACCCTTAGCACAACACCCACTCCTTTGAGTCCTCTCCAACCTCCACTCCACAGTCCTTCCACTCTGCCTTAGCCTCAAGGTTGACCATGATGACCCTTGATTCCCCTGCTATAATGTATCTAGTTCAACAGCTCTCTTTTAGTTTGATCTAAAGTAGATCATGAAGAAGCTTGTTCTACTCCTTTATCTCTTGGAAAAGATAATCACTGACCTTGTGAATGGCATCTGCAACTAGGTGGTTCCCCACAGGCTCTGACTTCCCATCTTCTTCAACTGCTGAACCCCTGGATTGTACCTGCTCTGCCTCTCTGGCTACTTCTTTCATGCCTCTAGTCCCAGACCCTGTTATTCTAATGATTGTGCAGTAGTATTCCAATCCAAAACCATATGGCTGGCTAGTCTCCTTCTCATACATTCCAGATCTTTGGCCTGCATCAGGCCTATCCCATCATGGGAATAAGGAGTGAGCTGTTCATTAGACCAGTATTGGAGCTTGCCAAATAAAAATATCAGGAATGGAATATGTCTTCAACATTTCTGCCCCTCTATCTGCTTTATTAGAATCTGATCCAACTCTGATTTAGCTCTGATCCCTAGCTGCATAATGAACTGTCTTGCTGGCAATTATCATATTTCAGTTCCCTTTGGAGATAAGAAACCTTTTTCAACTCTGTTTCTCTTCACCCTAGATTCAACCCTTTTCTGACAGTTGTTTGGGATATTCTGTTTGACTATTAGGCTCTAGTCTAATTTCTGATCTTTTCTCTGGTAGTTTTTCTGAAGCTCTGTGGCTCTCCACTTCTGTTCCCTTTGCTTTTTTTCAATTTCTCTGACTTTGTTCAGAAGTGACCATTTTGATGTTGATCTCTAATCTTGTTCCTCTAGGGAATTCAGTTAATTCTTCTGTTTTCTTCTTGGTTGTTCTTTTGTTCTCCTTGTTGCCCCATAACCACCCAAGGCACCACTTGCCTGGTTATGAGACTTTATTTTGATAGATTCTTGTGATTTGCAGAAATCTTACTTTCTGGAATTACTCTGCCTTTTCTCCAAACTTGTTCACTCAAGGTTTATGAGGCCTTTACTAAAGTAGTCTTTGACACCAGATTTCATATTCTAACTCCCAGCCCCCAAGCCAATTCTGAACCCTGATCTCTGTTTATAAAAATGTTAACTAGAGCTCTCTTAATACCCTACTCTAGTATTATGACATTGTTGTCTTTTTCTCTCTCTGCTTCCTCCCAGACCTCCATTCTTAGTTCTGCCACCTTTTTCATCACCTCATCCTCTTCACCATCCTCTGGCCCACTCTCCACATCCTCTCTGCTTACCTTTCACATGGGATCAAGGATATTGACCAGCTACTCTAGCAGCCAGTTCTCCCTCCTTATCTTCCACATTATCCTGCCCCCCATCTCCCATATGGTCACTAAAATACAACTACTGATATGTTGACCTTCCTAACCCTAACCCTTGGGAAGACCTTTCTGATCTTGCTATCTGGCTTTTGTGCTAGTGGCCAGGAACTAGGCATGGTGAGATGAAAGTGAGAGCCAAGACACTTATAAGTGAGTAAGGATAGGCTGAGAGTCAAAGAAGCAATAGACTAATGTCTATGCTAGTAAAACTGAACCAAAACCAAGACTCAAGTAAGCAAAACTGGGGAATTCCAGCTTGCCTACCCTTGCCTTATATATTAGAGGATCCTGCACACAGACCATGCTGACTAAGTACATGTGCTATCTAATCAGGGAATGCCCTGAACTCTGGGTTAATAGATAAGAAAGGATTGAGGAAAAAGCATGGAGTGGAGATTAAAAGTATGGCAGGAGGCCATGTGGATGTGGGAAAATGGAAGAGAAGTAATCTATAAATAGAATGCAGGGTCAGAGGTGCTTGCACCATGAGGATGGAGATCTCTGCCACAGATGCATCTAAGATTCTAATCTAGATTCAGATTCAGATCTTAGATATGATCCATGGAGATAAGACTGGTGGGCAGTTCCAGGGAAGATCCTGGGAAGATCCATGTCAGGTGACTGATGATCACATGACCACTGCTAGGGAAAGGAATAATAAATACTCTTAAAAAAAACAGACCACAGACTAGAGTTAAGCTTAAAATGGGGTATCTTGTGCACAATCACATGATGTCATGTGACTAGTTCTAGTGCTGGAGTGTCACTTTGTAACAGTCACCACTAGCAGGCAACAGCCCTCTGCCACCTGCTTGGCACTGCCATCTGCTCCTTCTGAGCATATCCTTTTTTTGGACTACTTTTTCTCTACATCCCTTTGTCACTGCTTCCACACTGGTTTCTCTTTTCCCTGAGTGCTTACACCTCACCTTGGCCTCTTGACAGGCCAAGCATGACATGGACTTTCCCATGCCCACCTCATACTTCATCCCCCTATCCTGTTATAAATGTTTTAATATACTCCAGGGGTACTCCAGATAACTTCAGAGTGGATGGGGCTTGGCTTCACCTTATGTGGTGTGCCCTTATGCCAGTACTGAGTGCCCCAATTTACAGAGGGGTCAGAAACTATTGGAGGTTCAGGATCTGCCAGAGGGCTTTTTCCCAACAAGAGACATGACATCAAGCCATGAAATAAGTTGAGGGACTTTAGAGTAGGGTACAATGTCAAGTCATGAGGCAGAAGGGGTCTGGGGGGGATTGTAACATTGTATTATGGTTGATATTCAAACTGAAGTACAAGATACCAAACTCCAGTACTTATATATCTCAGGGAGACAGATTATCTAAGGAGGGAATGGAGGTATGAAAGGAGTTGTCTCATAAGTGAAGCAGGTGCCAATGCATCCTGGATACAAATGGAGATGTCAGAGGAGACAATGTCAAATAATGTCAAACTGAAACTAAGTAATAACAGGGAGAAACATGGCACAAAGGAACAGAAACAGAAAGTGAGGTTGGAGGAACAACAGAGTTGTATCAGAATGGTATGGAGTTAGTATAGGTAAAGTTGTAATCAATCATTAGGTAGGAGAAGATGGAGGTAAGGGGAACTAGGAAACATGCAGCTTAAAGCATAAAAGCAACCAGAGTTGCATCAGAACATAGTGGAGTTGACTCATTGGCACAGGATGTGACATATCCTCACACCTCCAATATACCAGTACCTCCTCTATCCTCTGCTTTTTCTTGTTGCTGCTAGACCCTGCCTGGGCCTGTACTCATGCCACCTGATGGTTTTTAGCTACCTTGCTCTCAGGTGAAAAACTATGGTACTTACCTTTTCTTAGGCAGCTGCCTTTGATATCTGCTAAATCCTCTTGGCCTTCTTGGCCTGCCTTCAGGCAGCCTTCTCCACTATCTTCTGGGTTTCCTCTGCCTTCTTCTGCTTCTTCTGCTTCTTTATTCTTACATGCCTCTTGTGCTCTGCATACTTCACATTGGCCAACATCTCATTATTATTGGCACACTCTGCAATATGCTTCTTGGCCCATGTCACAATGTTGCCAAATAAGGGCATGTTGTTGTAATGAAGAAAGGAACAAGTTGCATTGAAGTAACCATTTTTATTCATAAGTGAGCTGATAACTTCACTCTTTCACCCCATTGTCACTAAATAAGGTCATATGCTCATTATCTCCACACTGCTCTATTTAATTACTCCAATGGTGCTAATGCAATCACATGCCCATCACCACACTATCTCAAATTGCATGTCTGTATCCTCCATACTCTAGGCCAATGGCCTTCAAGGGTTCAGGTTTAAGGGGGAAATATTGTCATATTCTGTACCTTCAACCCAATTCTGATCCAATTCTGACCTGGCTTATGACTGGTCCTTATATCCAGTAAGCCACTCTAGCCCTCTGACTCCCCTTCAGGCAACTCCAGCCCTCTGTCACTATTCCATCCCACCTTAGCTATGCATGTATGCTTCCCACATTCCATTGGTATATACTTCCCCAGCCTTTATTCCTGCTTTACCTTATTCTGCTTCTAGTTCTATCTCTGTTCCAGTTAGGTACTATCTTAGTTTCACTTCACCTTCTCTGGACCACTCTGCTATAACTCTATTTCTAGCCCCACTTTCAGTTACTGTTACTGTTACTATTACTGTTACTGTTTCCATTCCTGTTCCTGTTCCTATTTCCCTTCACTTCTTTCTGTCATTCTTTAGTTTCAGTCTGACATGATTGGACATTGTCTTCCCTAACATCTTCATTTGATTCTTAGATATTTAGACATCTGCTTTGCTTCTGAGTTTGCACCTGTTTCACTTTACTATACTCTTAGATAGTTCTGCTTCTCTGAGATATAAGTACTGTAGTCCTATATTTTGTACCTTAGTATGAATATCAACATAAATACCCCCTTGTTGTTGTCCTCACTTTGCCTGAGCCCTTAGGCTTACTCTGACCCTCCAGGTTACTCTGGAGTATCTCCAGGACCAAGCAATATTCTTGAAGAAATTGTAAGATTTCACCCCCATGACTAGGCTTGACTCTCCTCATCTTGCCTGTTCCTCTTGTTAAGTATCAAGAATGCTCTCTTCCCAACCTCCAACACCATTGTAAATTGGGACACTGGAAAGTGCAAGAGCATACCACATAAGGTAAAGCCAAGTCCCATCTGATCAATGAAATCCTTTCTAAATTCCTCTGGAAGTCTCCAGGTATCTTCAGAGTTTCTGGAGTATGACCTTCCCTCAGGTTCATGCACCACCAAGGCACTAGAACCTGACCTTTGCCCTCTAGCCATAAGGATTTCATTTGATAGATATAAGTTTTAACAGTATACCTGTACTTGATATATATTTTAACAGTGAGGAAAGAAAGAATAAGCCTTTACAAGGATGTGAAAGGATAAATCTTGCCCAGGCCTAAGAGAGTGACTTTCTGGAAATCACTTGTGAAAGCTTAACCTGGGGCTCAAGTGACTAAGACTAGGAATCCAGTCCTTACCCCTTTTACCCCTTATATATTCCAGAAACTGGTACACAGACCAGGTAATCTATGTATACCAGTATAGGAACTCTGACTAGAAAGAAAAGAGGGTATAGGGCATAAGTAAGAAATAACTAACTATCTGCAGTAAACCATAAAATGATTAAAATAGAAGAGAAGAGAAGTATGCAGGGTCTATCATGCAGCAACAGTGAGAATGGGAATCTCAGCCACAGATAATATCTAATCTTAAGATCTGCCATAGATAGATCTGAGATTAGATCCAGATCCAGATAAGATCTAGAAGATCCTGGGACAATCCATGCCACATGCTATCCTGTGACTTTCTGTCAGATATACTCTAAAGTATAGGAGAAACCATAGGCTAGAGTTTCACATTAGAGGTTTCTTGTATATAATCATGTGATATCATATGACCAGTTCTAGTGCTGAAGTGTCACTTTATAACAGTTCTTATATAATCCATTGATCATGTAATATATACAAAGACTTTAATTCTACAAACAAACCAAAATGTCACTTTATTTTAACTACCACTAGCATAAAATCCCTTTTTACTAGGCAAATTACTTAAATTACTTTTTTTCTGGAATTGAATCAATTTACTTACCAGATTTCTAGTGCAAGTGGCCTCAATCACTCTACTATCAGTAGAATATATTCTGGATATAGTAACTTCAAAAACCATTGCAATACTAACCCCAAATGCAGGGTACATAGGATTCTGCCAACATATAGTGACTTTTAAAATTAATTCAATATTTTGCAATTTTTGAATGTTTGTTTAATAGCTCACCAACAAGAGCAAATAAGGTCAAAGTATAGGGAGACCATGGGAAGAACATGCCAAGGGCAACACAACAAAATAAGAATTATATAACTTGGGCATGTATTCATGGAGATACAGACAGTTTAATTTAGCATGTTATTAAATCAATTTTGTAACTAAATGGTAAAAGATTGAAGTATGGTAATTCTAGTACTTTGTATTACCCCCCTTGGCCTTGATTACAGCTTGAATCCTTCTAGTCATACTTTCAATCAAGTTCTGACACAACTTTGACTCTATATTCTTCCAAACTTCTGCCACTTTCTCTTAAACCCTCTAAACTTTTTTAGCCTGTGTTGGATACTTGCAGAGTTTTTTTTTAATGTGACCCCATAGATGTTTAATGGGATTGACATCTGGAGACTATGGAGATCAATTCAAAATAGTAATATCATGGCCTTCTAGAAACTTCTTGACCTTGTAAAACTTGTGCTTGAGATTATTGTCTTGCTAAAATATATGATCTTTCAGAGAATTCTCAGATTCCTCCATGCTAAGCAGCAAGTGGTTCTTTAAAATGACCATATACTGGTTGACATCCATTCTTTCCTCAATCTCTGCAGATTATTCCATACCATTTTATTTCATATATCCTTATATCAATGTTTTTCCCTTTAAACTTGACTGTTTCTTGAATTTCTCTTGAAATCAATTTCTTTCCCTTCTATTTCCAGATCCACTACTTTCTATCTGATTCTTGCCTGTTGATTTTGGTTTTATTATACAAAATAACTTTTTTTCAATTCTCTATAGTTCACTCTCTATATTTTAAAGCAAAGGCCAAGCACTTTTTTTGATGTACTATAAAAACCAGTGGCTTTTTTTTTCTTTGCAACAGCCTTAAATGAGTGGTTTTTAAGAATCCTTTTAATAGTCTATAAGAAAACAGGGTTAAAGATAATGGAACTGATGTGATTAATGGCCTAAATATTATTTGTGGCTTTTTCTGTGGTAATTTGTGTAATAATAGCATGTTGATCAATAAAAGAAAGCTTGCAAGGGTGGCTCTTTAGCCCCTTTTCTGTAATCTTATCTTATTAGGGTTAGGTAGGAAGTAGTAACTGATAGTTGAAAAAAATATTTTTGAGTGTTCTGTAGACTATAGACTGGCTGGTTTCTAGTTTAGAGGCAACTGTACAAGTAAAATGACTATTAGAGGCTAGAAAGATAATATTTTCCTTCTAAGCAGAGAAGATGGAGTATATTATAAAAGTAAGGAAAATATAAAGCATTAATAGCTTTTATATAGTTTTATATAAGGTTGTTGCTATGTTACAATGTCTATAGCAACCATTCATTAATGTCACATTCATTAAACACTAACAGCTAGTTACAAAATTGATTCAATGACATGTTAAATTAAACTATCTGTATCTCTATGGATACATGTCCAAATTACATAATTCTTATTTTATTGTGTTGCCCTTGACATGTTCTTCCCACGGTCTCCCCATACTCTGGCCTTATTTTTTCTTGTTGGTGAGCTATTAAATAAACATTCAAAAATTGCAAAACATTGAATTAATTTTGGAGGTTACTATATCTTGTATAATGTCAAAAGACTATTTCAATGAGTTATCACTTTGATATGGCTGCCATTTTACCAAAACATAACCAAATTATTTGATTCTTGGACCAGCAGAAATGCAAGAGCAAGTACTATATTTTATATACTTATAGTATAGGAAAATAATTAGATATTATTGAATACCATCACAGTTAGTGCAAAACATGCAAATATTGGAACAGTTTTTTTAAGTCACTGTATATAGTGGCAAGGCAAGGCTCAAGTCTAAAAAAACTTGAGCACTTGAGCCATAGCCTTCTTTTGGTTTTATTAATGTCTTTCTAAAGTTTTGTGGATTTTTATATGCTCTTATTTATCTCTGTCTAGCCCTGACATTAGAGATTAGTTTCTGTAATTCTTTGTTAAGTGAAAAAAGGTGATATAATTTCTGATTTCTAAGACTAGCCAACAGCAATAACAAGGAAAGAAAAACAAAGTACTATTTTTTTATTGCTTAATGTGACCATTCTGGTAAAGCTATTGCCAAGCAAACTGGTATTAGCTTTTCTGCTATATTTAAACTATACTCCAGATAGTATTCTACTTTTTTCAAAGCTATTGAAGATTATTCTTTCAAACTTTCTTCTATTAATATTTATTATGCCCAATATTTTATTATCTCTGAGAAGCCAAAAATACTATTTAAGTGACCAAAACCTTTACTAACATTATTAATTAGCCCATTTCTGCCAATATAGTTAATTTTCACTTGAAAAAAGTTGGTATAAGAATTGTGACCAAGTTCAAATACCCTTTTCTCTCTACTAGACATTACAGAGCTTAGTTCAATATATGAAGTATACTATAATCCCATATAGGAATTTTGCTTAGCTTTGATAAGTTCAAATATAGTAGTTATTCTTGACTACTATATTTGATCTTATCAAAGCAAAGCAAAATTCTTATGTGGGATTATGGTACACTTCATATATTATACTAAGATTAATTATAGTGACTTCAAAAAGCATTCCAATATTTAATCCAGATGCAGAGTATAAAGTGCCTTGCAATTACTTGTGAGAATTACATTTTGCTTTGGTGAGACAAAATATAGTATCTACTCCTGGCTACAATTTAGCCCTTAGATCATGTGATTTGAATTAGTGGCTGTGGAGATATGGCCATTTAAAAACAGAGACCTCATTAGAACACTTTATGTACTTTTGATTATTAGAGTATAATTAGTACTTGATATAGCTTCTCTTTACCTTAAGAACTGCTTTGACCCTTCTAGGCATGCTTTTAATCAATCCTTGACACTTCTCCACTAATATCCTTATCTACTTCATCTTAATTCTATTTTAAAGCTTTTTTATCTCTTTAGAAAGAATATTATACTTAGCAAGCCCTCTCTTGAGGTATCACCAGAGATGTTCAATAGAATTGAGATCTAGAAACTATACAGGCCATACCATGGTTCTAAAACTCTGCTTCTTTAGCTACTTCTTGAGCTTTCTGCAGATATACTTGAAGTCATTATCCTGCTGAAAAATGACATTAGAAAGATTGAGGTTATAGTACTCCATAATTTGCAGGAATTCTTTCTTCAAAATTTGAAAATGGAGATCCTTATTTATTCTATTATCAATTCTGATGGCATATTTAGCCCCCTGTCAAGTCATGCACCCCCACATTATCAAAGAACCTCCTTTATACTTAATAGTTTCTTCCATCAATCTATTACTGAAGCTCTCTCCTGGCTTTTTCCATACCTATACCTTTCCATTTGACTCCAAGCAATTAATCTTAGTTTTAGCTGACCATATCATCTTCTTTCAGTTTTCTATGATTCAATTTCTATGTGTACAGGCAAAATCCAGACAAGCTTTGCAATATTTGGCAGAATAAAAAGGTTACAGTGACTTCAAAAAGCATTCCATTGTTTAATTCAAATGCAAGATATAAAGCACCTTGTAATTACTTGTGGGAATTTTATTTCACTTTGGTAAGAACAAATATAGTATTGACTCCTGGCTACAATGTGGCTCTTAGATCATATGATTTGGATTAGTGGCTGTGGAGATATAACCATTTAAAAACAATGACTCTATTAAAATGCTTTATATACTTTTCATTTGAACACCATAATTATAATAAAAATATATTATACTTGGCATTTTTTGGTGATGCAAACAAAGATACACATGTAAATAGTATGTTGGAGCTTTAAAATATTCTTACATTTCTTGATTCTATACTTTAATCATTATGCAAATCCTTTCTACTAATTAAAAAGTCAATATTCTTGCTCAGCTTGATGCTGGTTAATTGCACACTCTATTGCTACTGATCTTCATTTTGTCCTTTCTACTATATCCAGGATTCACTCCCAAGAGTGTCCAAACTTGGAAAAATCCATTGGTGGCCACCCATTCAAACTTTCTCCCACCAATATTTGTTATGCTATTTATCTTATCTCCTTTTGTTAAGCAGACAATGCTGTTCAGGTCACCAAAACACTGTCCAATATCATCAACCAACATCTTTACCCCAATATAGTTTGCCAACACTTGAAAAAGAATGGCATAAAGACTATTTTCAAGCAAAAACAACCTCTTCTTTTAGCCAAATGCTGCAAAGCTTGTCTGGATTTTGTCTATGCACATAGGGATTGGACCATAGAGAACTGAAAGAAGATGATATGGTCAGATATGGGTATGGAAAAAGCCAGGAGAGTGTCTTAGTGATAGATTGATAAAAGGGATTTTTAAGCATGGAGAAGATTCTTTGATAATATGGGGATATATAACTTGGCAGGGAATTGGATATGCCACCAGAATTAATGATAGGACAGATGGGAATCTCTACCTTCAAATTTTGAAGAAAATAATTCCTGCAAACCATGGAGTTCTATGACCTCAATTCTTCAAATGTTATTTTTCAATAGAACAATAATTACAAGCATATCTGCAGAAAGATCAAGAAGTAACTAAAGGAGCAGAATTTTAGGACATGGTATGGCCTGCACAGTCCCCAGACCTCAATCCTATTGAATATCTCTGGTGGTACCTCAAGAGAAGACTTGCTAAGTACAAGATTCCCCTTAAAGGAATAAAAAAGCTTTAAAATAGAATTGAGATGGAGTGGAAGATACCAGTGGAGAAGTGTCAAGAATTGATTGAAAGCATGCCTAGAAGGGTCAAAGCAGTTCTTAAGGCAAAGAAAGGCTATATCAAGTACTAATTATACTCTAATAATCAAAAGTACATAAAGTGTTTTAATAAAGTCTTTGTTTTTAAATGGCCATATCTCCACAGCCACTAATTCAAATCACATGATCTAAGGGCTATATTGTAGCCAGAAGTAAATACTATATTAATTCTCATCAAAGTGAAATAAAATTCCCACAATTAATCACAAGGTGCTTTATATCTTGCATTTGAATTAAATATTGAAATGTTTTTTGAAGTTACTATAGTCTTGTTGCT